>JAWPHD010002653.1:0-247003 GCA_037043455.1 Cyrtodaria siliqua | reverse complement strand
CTTGTAATTATGCTTGAATATCAATCGTGCTTTCAACACTTGCTTAAATGCTTATCAGAAAAGTTGCTTTCATAATGAACATTTAATTTGGTGCACATGTATTTATTTACTGCTTTATTGCTTAATGCTTTCTGCTGTAAGGGCTTGCCATAATGTTCTTTTGTTCTTACCGGCAGCCCAATTGTTAAACCCCATGCTAAGGGCTTGTTTTTCAATCCATGCCACGCCCAATAATGGTATTGGTGCGTGAAATATGTTTGCAAGTAAAGACAACCCGAGCGTTGCTATTTTAATATAATGTTTAATGTCATTTTGTCTTAAACAGACACAAGACAGTCTTGATTTTTTAAAAACTCACGACGTCCCGTGTGTTTTTCTACATAACTTGCATCTGTTCAATAATGAATATCAATTATAAGAACAGTATAAAGCAAATTGTGTTTGCATATTTTAATATTGTTAATATTGCACAAATAATGTCTTTAAACATATGGTAGAATAAGACGATACCATGAAAACGCTACATTTTATTTAATTATATGCAAGCAGGTTTAAAGTCAAAATTATACTGGATAAATGAATCTATGGAAACGCTAATGTCAATGGTTAATACACATTTCAAGATTGCCATGTGACCCTTTAAGGTTAACAATTTAAATCGAATGCATATTATCGTTTTTCCAACAATCAAAAAACTCATTTAATTAGAAGAAAATAATATCTTCTAGGTGTTCGCTTCATCGAAGTCCAAGCCTGCTCTAACATCATGTTTATAACATGCCATGATAAATATAAATTATATGCATTTATCGCACAAACAGCAATTTCAGTTTTACTTAATGGCACTAAGACGCCAGTACACTTCAAAATCGTTTATCCAAACCTTATCCAGGTGTTCATGTCATAAAATAATGTATATGTGCAGATTAAAAGATAGGTCAATTTACGGGTACTTAAATACAAGCGATAAAATATGCGTAAAATGAATTATGAGTAAGTAACTCTTAAAGAAGCTATCCCGCCAACAACAGCCAAATTTAACAACAAATGTACACCGTTTCTAAACCTACTGGCGACGAGGTATATATATAATTTACGCATTTTGAGAATCCAAAATTTATAGACACTATATAAACGGCTTTAACCGAAACTAAAGCGTCGAATTTAGAGTTACCAACTCATACTTCATTTTACGCATATTCAATCACGGGTATTTCAAGAACCCTTCAATGAACCCATATTTTTAATGGGCACATTTACATTATTATATGATTTGAACACCTGGACAGAGTTTTGATAACGGTTTTGTTGTGCAATTTTTGCCGTTTTTTGGTGGGTTAGTTTCTTTACTTGAAAGCTCCAGTTTTGAACTTTGTCCGTTTATATTGTGTCTATAGAGTTCGGATTTTCAAAACAAATATATAACTTGTCTTTCAGTAGGTTTGGAAAATGTATACATCTGTTGTAAACTGTGCCGGATAGGGACTTTAATTGTCATTTTTCTTTCACCGGTCCGCTTATTAATTATTAGCAGACCTATTACAATAAAGGTATACGACTACACTGAGCCGTTATAAAGGTATACGACTACACTGAGCCGTTATAAAGGTATACGACTACACTGAGCCGTTATAAAGGTATACGACTACACTGAGCCGTTATAAAGGTATACGACTACACTGAGCCGTTATAAAGGTATACGACTACACTGAGCCGTTATAAAGGTATACGACTACACTGAGCCGTTATAAAGGTATACGACTACACTGAGCCGTTATAAAGGTATACGACTACACTGAGCCGTTATAAAGGTATACGACTACACTGAGCCGTTTTAGATTTAAAAAATGCAAAAGTAACTGTTTACATTGTATACATATGCACTAGAACGGTATTTAAAAACGATGCAATATAACATTCTTTTATAGCAGCGCTATATGTCTTTATAATAACTTTATGGAAAACTCACTTAAATTGTTTCAACTTTGATGTAACAGTAAAATGTTAAGAGTTATAAGAGAGACATGAGCAGCCATCAAACTTATAATAGTTACCTTTTTCCATGGTAAATGTGTTATATATCCTTCACATGATGTTATTTTAAGACGAGTCGTCTGTAGTTTAAAGGCGTGAACTTGTACGAGATAACAGGGTCAGAATATATAATACTATGCGATACATTCTAACCCGGTTGTGAAGTATAATGTTCAGTGCATAGTGCATATGTACGCACTGTAAACAAATCTACATGGGCGTAGGAACGTTTCAATTATTGAGGGTGGGGTGTGGGGGGGGGGGGGCAAACTTTTTGAAAAATATATTTGACAATCAAAAATGTATGTTTCAATTATTGGGTGGGGGTGGGGCAACTTTTCACAAAACGACAGCAAAAAAACGTTATCCACGCTCAATTACACCAAAACTACAACATTATATAGGGAAAAAAGTACTTCTGCAAGGTGCTCTTCATTACCCACCGGGAGACAAATAACACAAACTTGATAGTTAGTACACTGCGACCATTGTACAAAAGAACTGCCAACAACTATGGTGCAGTTCTTAATAATATGTTTAATGTTTCGAATATATTTAGTATTGGCGCCCATCTTGAATGGCGGATTGACCTAAAAACAAATATGTATGGACTCTTCTTTATATCAAACGTATTCATGTTAAATTTGATTAATCTCGGAGAAACCAAAAAACATAAACTTGATGGTATAGTAGGTTAGCGATCAATTCTAAAAAGGAATTGTCAAAATCTCTGGTGCAGTTATTGAGAAGTGTGTTATGGTGTCGACTATGTAATGTACTTCTCGTTACAGCAGCATCAATATACAAACAGGGCTCAATATCAGTGATAGTTTGTTCTAAAAATAAATTGAAACGGGCAATGATTTCGGACAAACGGTTCATTATTTACACGCTATATATACAAGTGTATATGGCAAGCCAATTGTCCAATAATTACGTGAACCCATGTTTACGGTCGAAAAACTAGGATTAACGATCGATAAACTAAATTTTTCGAACGTAAAACCAGGTTTATCGAATACTAACTTATATTTTCGAGCGAAAACATAGGATAACGGACCCATGTTTACGTTCGATAAACTAGGTTTCTCGATTGAACTAAGCATTTCGGTCGTTACAGCTATAGAACCGTTTTATTACCGAGCACAAACTAGTTTGAAACGATAGCAAAACGAACTCAAAACGCGGCACAAAACAAACGCGTTTGACTGGGTTTCTGCAGATCAACCAATGAAAATTGAAGAAAAACGTTTCCAACGGTTTTTTCGACTGAAAACGGGTTTGTCTCATTTGGATTTTTTGCGTTTGTAAGTTTAGCCAATCTGGTTGCTGATAATTAGTTTGACCAATCAGAACTCGAAACGCCTAAACTGTAAACGGTGACTGAGCAAACGGTAAAAAACGGGTTTCTGCGTTTTTCCGTTTGACCAATGAGAATGCAGATCATTTAACCACTAAAACATTCCGTTGCGCTAAATAAATCTATATAATTATTTCGTTGCAGACGAATACTATTTTATATTAATGGCGATACTTTGTTAAGCTATACATGGTGTTGTATAAAGAATGAGTTACATAGCTATATGATACATGTATTTTTATTTGCGTTATGTGATTAACACTAAGTGGATTGAATAAACAGCCGCCGCGCATGAAATCAATGACACGCTTACTGCGTGTGTGTGTACTAGGTGTTGTGTAATCATAATAACTGACACGCTGAACGGCGGAGTTGACTTTTCGTATTAAATATAAGGGGTTAAACAAGTATACATGATTATATTGATCACGATTCGGTTCTTAGAATACATTTAGTGCAAATCAAACGTAATGTTTAAAGAGTCAAACATACTTTATAGCTGGGACGTTTACATTTATAACAACAACGTTTTGTAGCTTCACATTTATAATGCTGTCTTTTAATAATTTACAAACTTCAAAAATTGGATTTTGAATTCAGATAACTATTTGATAAATATATTCCGCCTCATGCGGAGAATTCCAAATAAACACATAAAAACTAATCACACGAACAAAGAGGAAAAAGCATGCAAACATATAGCTACTAAAGGATATTAACATGTATCTAAGAGAAGCCTAAACATATATGTATGTATAAACGTATATGTATTTTTTTAAATTAAAAACAAAAAATATAAAAAATAAAAAAAATAAACGTATAAGAAACAACAAATATTATAACTTATCAATAACTTCAAATGTTATGATTAATTTAATGAAGGTCTGCGCTCCCGTTATTGAACGATAACCTGAGCAAATGAATGATAAACTAAGACCACACTTTTCTCTAGAAATGATATTTATAATCAATGATCGTTGTCAGTCTTTCATGTTTTCATTCTGATGATCACTGATTTGACGCACCAAGTGTATATGTATAATGGAAAGTGTACTAATTAATTGCTATACAACAAACCAATTAGCCGAAATGCCAACTGACGATACGGGAACTTTAGTCGCCATATTTAGTATGTATTCGTTATTTACATAAAATGTATTATGGTGAATACTGTGAACTAATTTTTACGGCTTTTTGTTATATTATGAACGGAATTATTTATCTCTAATTAGACCACACTTTTCATTAAAGTTATGAAAGAAAACAAGCATGTCACATGTATGTTACTTTAATAAATATATCAACTTGATTAGTGTCAAACATATACAATTATTGTTATCGACCAGTCATGAAGACGCAAAAATTCAACCAGGCTGTTTAACAAACGTGTAGTAAGTGGTGAAAAAGTAATGAAAAATAAAGAATATTAGACCATGTGAAAGTTCTTTTGAAACGAAACGGATAGAAAGCCTTCCCCGAACTACCACGCCACGTCGTACCCCACCTCATTTCCCCACAAACCCCACTTCCACTCCACACCATCCAACATACACACGCATACACACACATATATAAGCGCTCTCCGTCTATCTGTATCATAACATGTTGTGTTTCATAAGTTATTTTAATTAAATTTGTTTTGAAACGTTTATTTAAATGTATAACTCATTCAATGAAATCGCATCGAAATAGAGTCAGGTAATTAAACTGTGCTTGCAACTAATAATGCTTAATTATACTCATTCTCCATAAGACAGCTACCTCGGTAGCTCAGCGTAAGGCATTGTGCTTGAACTATAAATGTTCATATATAATGAAAGTTGGTGTTAACTATACGTACTTGACACTTTTTCATAGCCTCGTCCGTCGAATAGGGACGTTCACGGACCTATCTATAGTGTTCCCGAGCACGTTAAAGGGCCATAGGCATATCTTCATTATTCCGAATAAATCAAGTTGTCGGATTTGTATATATCCCAAACCCTTCTTCTGGGACGGCTCTAAATAACATTGCATGTGTTGACAAACCATTAAACACCATTTATTATTTCCGTATTTTGTTATAGCGCCGGTTACTGATGTGAAATGGGAACACTTAAATTGTGTAGAATACTCGCTTATCAATACACTCTAATATCGATTTTCACTTGGTTAAAGGGAGTACATCAAGATTAGTAGTTCTTTTAAAATTGTTCAATATATTATTTCGCTATTAAAATAAGAAAAATGAACTAAATGAACCATAAACGACCAAAGTAAATTACACCGAACACATACAATAAAAGACATAAATATGGTATTGACTAACTAAGGTTACGTGCCAGGGATAGCTACTTTAATCTTGTCGGTAAAAAAATCGCAACATCTTTCAAAGCGATCGTCATGTGTCAGTATCGCCGCGGTGATCACGTGTGACGGTTATTTATAATCTGGTGATTACTCCATGGTCTAATAAGCCTTGCTGTAATTCATAATTAGTAATTATTGCGCTGTAGTATAGGAAGCCTAATGATCTATCTATATCTTAGAGCCATTTCACAATATAATTTAGTAATTTCATAGCTTTGTATTTTATGAATGCACGTGTTGCCTCCAAAGCCTGATGTACTTCCTTTAAGTTGCGGAAGGACGATATAATTCGTGCATTTAAAAAAACATGCAACTAAATAAATGAGGTAACATAACAGTTTTTGTTCTAGTATCTTATCATTTCATCAGGTATACGTATGCTAAATTGTAGAAAGGGATATAGTCTTAGATCTTTATATACGCCGTGATTGTTTAGCTGTTGAATTAGAATAGGTCTGTTGTTTCGATCTCTTCATGTCCATAATACATAATATAGTGCTCATAATACATTTGGCTATATTTAGATAATAGTATGTTTATCTCTTTTTGCGCGATAAACTAGTTTTCCACGCATCCTATATTCGTATCATAAATCCGTCTTGTGCAGTACGTGGCTCGCCGCGGCGGTATTGCACCTCTCACGGAATTGCAATAAACAGGAAATGTGTCATAAAAACATGTTTCCCTAAATGGTACGTGCTTTTGTCATATACCGACGTATGTACCCTAATTAGGCTGTACTTCAATAGGGCTACGCAATAGGTGATTAGTGGATGTGTGGTATATTGTTAGTTGGGGGCACGTGGAGAGCATGTCATACTGCAAATCCAAATTTAATACGTGCCACTCCTCGAGTGTTTTGGTCACCAGGTGGCGGGCACGTACGGATAAATATTTTTCTTCCTGGTACTATAGAAACTAGATGCTGTGTCATTTATTATGTTTTTTTTTGTTTTTGTTTTTTTATCAATTTTTTTATATATTTTTTATATATTTGTTCAATGTCTACTTTTCCGCAAAAGTAAAGTCCTTATTATCTGACGCTCGTATTAATGAACAAGTATTAGACCATGTCCATGCATTCGGAATATACTGAATTTCGCCCGAAGTTTACATTACTCAACTTTTATAATCGGTAACCCAGGTTACTATAAACTGGAAATCACCGAAACACATACCAATATTTTATTATGTTTATCAGCAATGTAACCTGGAAAAAAAAATGATTTCAGATTACTTTGTTAATAAACTTAATAAAAGATTGGTATGTATTTCGGTCATTTCCAGCTTTTAATATTTCTGTTATTTACAAAAAAACACCTGGGTTACCGATTATAGAAGTTGAGTAGTGTATATGTACCAAGATATGCGGTGTTGCCGGTGACTTACTGTCAGATTTTCGATAAAAACAGTTTAATTCCGACATTTTCATACACGCTGTACTGTTTTTGCGTGCTTTCCGTCTGTACTGATGGATTTTTTTTGTTCCCAATGACGTCACTTCAGTTATACGAGGAAGATGTTCCCCCTTTTTTCGATATTTTAGCAATGCCTGTTCGCATTTTCGATTTTTATGTTTAAAAACATATTTTCACTAAGCATACATCAATAACATAATAAACATCGTATCTATAATGATATTTAATAATTAAAAACATATTAGCAGCGGATTTGTTGATTTAGGACAATGTTCATCTTTAACTTATCATTACAGTCACAGTTGGGGTTCTCAGCGTCTTATATGTTGGCCAATCACATGCTGTGAAAAAGAGTCAGTTACTCCCTTTTATTTCAATCAACCAGTGACAATTAACGAACTAATTAATGCATGGAACAATCCTAAATTTTAATTATGCATACTTTATTGTATTATATAATTTTATCAGGCGACATAACATTTTCAACTATGATTTGCGACGAATACTGATTTAATTTATAATTAAAGAGGCACCTTATAACAGGCTGAGATTTATTTTCAGTATATGTTATTTCAAGGATTTGTACAAATCCTTGGTTATTTGTATTGTTAATACAATGTGCACTGGTCAAAATAGCTATACGAGCAGACGAAAACTATCTGGTATTTGATATTCTCAGAAACTAATTTATTGAATAGTTTAAAACAAGGATTTGTACAATAAGTTATTGTACAAATCCTTGTTTAAAACTATAAAGTGAAACACATTATTAATTTAGTTTACTTCCGTTCTTGTACTTTCTGCATATAGTGTGTGCAACATATTAATAATTAGCTATTAGGTCTGTGAAATAATTAGGAATAAAAAAAGTAAACCAGATATAACTACTTTACCACATTGCAATGAAGTATGATAGCGTTGTTTTCTTAATGGAATCGGTAAAAGTTAAATAATATAACTTCACAGGATATCGAGTTCTTCAAAGTTAAGTTAATACGTTTTTATTATTATAAGTAACTGTATGATAGTACAGAGTATGGACTTAGAATTCATTACTTTAAAACACACACGAACGACAAGAAGCAGTCACAAAGGGCACGAATTTAATTGATCTTATAGAGGAAAGAAATTGACTGGACGCCGCGAATTTAAATAAAGAAAATCAAGACTGCCGTGTTTTAAACCTAAACTATAATGTTTCGAAATCTGCAGATATTGCCGTTACTGAGAGATATAAACATATATATTGAATGCATAGGGAATGCACTAATGATTCTAAAGGGACGCGGAGCAATCTTGAATAATTTTATTAAAATAAGCACCTCTGGTGTATCATACAAATATGGTGTTCGTTTTAAAGGTACCCATGGCAATCTTGAAGTGTTTTAAATGGGTGTCTCGAATTATATAACCAGAATCATGTTTACTCGAATTATATAACCAGAATCATGTTTACTTTTAGCCTGGTTACATTTAAAAAGGTACTATTTGTAGTATTCTCTTTTTCGTCTTACTTTGCTATACGTTTTAATATATTATTGGTGCAATACAATACAATTTGCATATTACTATTCTTATATCTATTATAAATTGCCGCGAGTTTTAAAAAAAATCCCTTTAATAGTCAAATATTCATTAAATTAAATTGCGCGTATCATGCCCTGTTACGATTGCAAAAAAAAGTACACTGATTAGAAATAAAGCGTGAATAGCGGGTTAAATGCATGAACACGCCGATAGATACATTATATATAATTTCTTAATTTCACACGGATCACAAATACGTTACTGGATTCTAGCGCATGACTCAGACACTTCTGCAAACATATAATGGGGCTAACACAACATATGTGGTTATATTGGGACAATGACAGAGGGAGCTAATATGAAGAATGAATATGGTATGTATCGGATAAACGCGGGGCAGAGGTGTTAGCTCCAAACCACAATGCATTATCCACTGAGCCACCGAGGCCACATTGTAAATGAACATATTCAGTACTATATCTCTCAAATTATATAGAAATCTATTTATTCTGCAATGCTTTTCATATCAGCTATTCCCATCTTCCTCTGTGTCACACTCGACTCCAATTTTTTATTATTAATATAACAATGGAAATTTACCATGTTTAACAATTTAAATATTAATATTAATTAAATTGTATTCGTATAATACAATCTTTTAATATTTTGTCTATTTAAATCTCGTATTTCTCGTAGGTTCTGTTTTCCCTTTTCCGGGTATTCCCTTATTTCCATTATGGTTAATGATGTTTTCATTTATTATGTAAACTGAGCATATTCCCTGAACTTTCAAACTATTTTTACAGAATAGAACATATATTTTATTTAACTTGTACATACGTACATCGTCATTTATGCATATATTAATACAACTTTTCATACATAAGTCTAAGTCACGTGATTATGCAAATCGATAATTTTATATCAGCAGTTGAGTAATATATATAGCAAATAACTATTACATGAGGATGAAAATGCAGGCGATTTTGTTTACAACACTATTTAATATAAAATATTTGTTTTTCATTCTTCCGGTATGTATATTGTGAAAATATCTAATTACTGATGTCTCTTCAATCGCAGTGCGCGTGTACACACTACGCTAGCTATGGATTAAAGGATTAGTGATTGTCGATGTTAAACACAGTTGCTAATACATGATAGAGTATACATGCTGCATATTGAAAATACAGGCTAATTAAACGATGAATTTAGTTAAGCACATGTTAACTCGATGGTGGCATGAATATAAATGTTGGGTGAATGCATGGGGTTTGCACATAGGAATAGGAATTAGCATAATTATGCCTCAACTATTGTTTGTAATCAATATAAATTTAAATATCAACATTAATTAAATTGTATTTGTATAATCCACTATTTTAACAGTTTGTCTATTTAAATCTCGGATCTCAAGTCGGAATGTCCCTGCATAATTATGGATAGTTACTACTTTTACCGTGTCATCCCTTGCTTGTAAATGGTTTTATCGTTATACGTTTACATTATTTTTGATAACTGTTTCTTTCCTTCATCTTTCATCAGTTTTTGCGCCCAATATGAACTATTTATGTGTCGACGTGCCGTAAAACTTCATTCATTCATTCCTTCCCTCCTTCATTCCTTTCGTCCTTCACTCCTTCCCTCCTTCCCCCTTCCGTCCTTCCGTCCTTCCCTCCTTCGATCCATCCATCCATCCATCCATGCATCCATCCATCCATCGCAGTGCACTTGTACACTCTACGCGAGATATGGATTAAACAAGTAATGATTGTCGACGTCAATAAAACAGTTGTTCATATCCAAAACCCGGCTAATTAAACGATGCATCTAGTCTGGGCTCTGTATGTCATTTTTGACAGATTTAGTTAAGCATATATTAACTCGATGGTGGCATGAATATAAATGATGGGTGAATGCATGGGGTTTGCACGTAGGAATTAACATAATTATTAAGCAACAACTTTTGTTTCTAATTAATATAAATGTTTGTTTCATTTGCTGCATCAATCAATCACTCTTAAACCAACGATCGCAGAAGAGAATTATCGAATTATACTGTCCTTTTTTAATTGGTCACACGCAAAAACGGTAAAAACTCAAAAACGCGTTTGCAAACTCTGCGCATGCGGACTACGCGCGTTTGAAAACTATGCGCATGCGCACTACGCGCGTTTGGAAACGCCCGTTTCAGAGCGTTTGGAAACGGAAAAACTCTGAGCATGCGCACTTTAAGCGTTTGCAAACCCGTTTTAGGTCGTTTCCATTTTAAACGACAAACGAACGACAAACTGGTTTGAAACGGTAGATAAACGGTAAAACTCGGTAATAAAACGGTTCTATAGCTGTATCTTAAGTTCACGAGCGTGAACCTATGTTTACGGGCGTGAACCTGGGTTCACGAGCGTGAACCATAGTTTACGAACGTGAACCTATGTTTACGACCGTGAACTTGGGTTTACGACCGTGAACATGGGTTTACGACCCTGAACATAGGTTCACGCTCGTGAACATAGGATAACGACCGAAAATCATAGATTTGTTCGAGAAACCTAGTTTATCGAACGTAAACCTAGGTTCACGTTCGTAAACTATGGTTCACGCTCGTAAACCCAAGTTCACGATCGTAAACATAGGTTCACGTTCGTAAACTATGGTTCACGGTCGTAAACATAGGTTCACGTCCGTAAACTATGGTTCACGGTCGTAAACCTAGGTTCACGTCCGTAAACTATGGTTCACGATCGTAAACCTAGGTTTACTCGTAAACTATAGTTCACGTTCGTAAACTATGGTTCACAGTCGTGATTGTCTATGCTCGTAAATCACAGATACCGGTCCAAAAGCATAGTTACAAGTCGATAAACCCGGTTTTACGAGCGTGAACCTATGTTTACGAGCGTAAACCATAGTTTACGAGCGTAAACTATAGTTCACGGCTGTAAACATAGGTTTACGTCCGTAAACTATGGTTCACGCTCGTAAACTATGGTTCACGTTCGTAAACTATGGTTCACGGTCGTAAACTATGGTTCACGGTCGTAAACTATGGTTCACGGTCGTAAACATAGGTTCACGGTCGTAAACATAGGTTCACGGTCGCGAACCCATGTTCACGTCCGAAATTCATAGTTGTTTTGATAATCCTAGTATATCGACCGTAAACCATGGTTTACGTTCGATAAACTAGGTTTCTCGATTGAACTATGAATTTCGGTCGTTATCCTATGTTTACGAGCGTGAACCGGGGTTCACGAGCGTGAACCATAGTTTACGAATGTAAACCTATGTTTACGACCGTGAACTTGGGTTTCCGAGCGTAAACCTACGTTTACGAGCGTAAACCTACGTTTACGAGCGTGAACTATGGTTTACGGACGTTATCCTATGTTTTCGCTCGAAAGTCTAGGTTAACATGCTTTTACGTTCGAAAAACCTAGTTTTTCGATCGTTAATCCTAGTTTTTCGACCGTAAACCTAGGTTCCCGTAATTATTGGACAATTGGCTTGCCATAAGTGTATATGTGTATTATGTCGGACATCGTCTTGAGATGTTTACACAATGTATGACGTCACTGAGATTGAGCCCAGATATATCCTTATTGAGGAAAATTGGTCCAGCGCTTGAAATAGTAACTTAGTAACTTTAAATAGAACTATAACTACTGGAGTGAAGGTGATCCCATATTTGGTAGTATCATGAACTTGAATCTGACGGAAGGCCGGATCACATAGGAGCAGACACTGGCTCTCATACGATCCTGCATCAAAGAAGTGATCGTCGATGTATTGCTGTTGTTTGAATTTAGACTTTTCTCTCTGATTTTATTTAACTGTTTATTTTCAGACAAAAACTATCAGAAGATACTACTACAGCAATTCCTTCAGTCACTCCAACTAAAGAAGGTTCCAACGGAAGAACAAAGCTTAATATTCCACGCATGGTTCCAACACAAGATGTTCTTGAATGTGAGTTTTATTGATGAATTTTGGTGTACAGCTGTGGCTATGTACACAAAATGGTCATGTAATTCGCTTTTAATTAACTCTTATTTTAAAATGTAAAGCATTGACAAACTGATAAAAATAACATGTACAAAATTAAAACCATAACACAGTTACTCGTCATAAAATAAGTAAATGACAATGGATAAAAAACAAAACATTTTATTTCGAACACCAATTACATTACAGAACAGAACAGAACATGGTGTACATTTGAGTTTTGACAGTATGGGTTATTGTTTTGATATTGTTGGTTGCCGGTTGTGAGTTTGTCTGCCTCAAGTTCAATATAAGTACCTTAATTAGTTTTGATGTCATATCCATATACTAGTGAACACATACTTGGCCTTCATGTTCATGCTAATATGTTATCTTTTCAGATCCATGCTGACTCCAGATGTCATTTTGTGTGATAGTTCTTCTCCATCAACAAAGAAATGCGACGTCAAGTATTCTTCACCAATTTCCCATTTTTATAAACGTCCACATCTTTAAAGTTGGTGTTTAGAATCTTCCAAGGGTCACCGTTATATATAGATATAAACATCGAAAAGGAAAAGAAGCATTCAAGGACGACAGTCAACCACAAACACACACAGAAACACAGAACAAAATTAAAGATGAATAAAAGACCAAATAAGACAACACAAACACAAAAGGGCTGACCATAGGCCTACCGCCTTGGAACGGTCAGTAGCAAAAAATGTCACTGCGGGTTTAAACCAGGTTCTAGGGTGCACCGAACCTCACACTTACCTTACCGTCAACCCAATAAATAGGGACAGCGTAAATAAAGAAATCCCCGCCATAAACTATTCTCTAACCAATTGTTCTTTCTCTAACAGAGATGAGAAGAAAGCATACAGAGGCATCCTGGATATAAATCGTCATTAAAGTACCGAGGTGGCAGTCTGTTAGAATAGGTGTGAACTAAAGAGCGAATTAAAATAAAATTGATCAGAATGTGTATGTCACACTATTTAACATTGTAACTGTCATCAAATTATTGAAACAATATGTCGAGATTCATAACTATATTCACACTAGTCTAAGTAGACTTCTTTTTGGTTTTAACCTTGAAGATGAGTAAATGTGCAAAGCTGTTCTGAAATCCCTCCATGTTATGAAGCGGACACAAATAGGGATTGACGTAAGTACGGATGGCACAAACAATATACCAATTTGTTTTATGTATGCCAATTTATTTCAAAATCCTCAATACATGTAATAGATCTGACACAGACATAAGTTTTGCCTCATTATATGCATGTAAACTGAGGAAAAACATTCCTTGACATTGACGATACCACACGTGTTTGTTTGAGCCGCGTTTTACGTAATTTTCAGCACATGTTAGGCCATATATGAGGCAGACCATCCCATTTTTTCTGGGTAGAACCAGTACTGTACACCCCCACCATCCGTAAGAATAGACACTTTCTAACCTCAGCCGAGCTCCCAGTGGGATTCAAACCCGCAGCGGTGAGAGGCGCGACAGTTTTAGACGCAGCGCCTATCCCGGTCACGGAGGCATGGGTTCACTGCATCAGTTGAAGGCGATGAATAAATGTGTCGAGTTATTCTAAATCCTCCATACATGCAAGGGTTATGGGGTGGGCACGAATTGTGCTTTGACCAGAGTGGCTTTGACCTTGAACTTTTAGTGGAATTGTCTGAATATTAATTTCTACAGAAAACTTAAAACATTTTATTTGAATGTCTGGATCTAATTTATTCTAGGCTTAAGTGAAAAATAGTATACAATTATTTTATATGTTTAAATTAAGTTTACCAGATCTGATAACACAAGGTGTTATCAATGCACAAGGTGTTATCAATCATTGTGTTATCAATTGTGAACAGATAATGCTGTTAACATGCTGCTTTAGTTACACATTGTATCTGGGCTTAAAGCCACCTTCCTGCCACCGACATAATTGTTAGAAATTAAACAAAAATACGTGTTGTATGACACTCTAGGCCTGTCGCACACATTAATTTGTTTACAAATAAGGACGTTGTACAATTAATAAGATTAAAGAGACACAGGTGAATTAATATAGTTCTGTTTAACACATATTTCCGTACATCAAACCAAAACACACGTGTACAAACATAGATCATGATAGTTCAAGGGGAATATAAAGTAAAATTGCTTCGTGTCCCGTTTAAAATACAGAACCTAAACTCTTACGCTACTTAGTTACATTTTTTTGTAATATGTCATGTATCGTTTCATTGCATCGTCGTAGCTAAAGAGTGGAACATATCCTAAAATCCTTTTTTTTGCATTGTCATTTTTGTCTCGCCTTTTCAAAGAAAAAAAGAGACATAGGTGTTGCTTTTCCGACGGCGGCGGTGTTAACATTCAAGTTTTGCGTTTAGGTCATTTTCTCAGAACCTGTATACACTAAACCTTTCAAACTTTGCTTATAGTTGTATCTTGGGTGGTGCATCGCAACGTGACAAAGCAAATGTGGAAGTGACCTTGACTCTTCAAGCAAAAGGCAGATAACTTAATACTTTTTAGGTTCAACTTTTGCATTTAGGTCACTTTTTCACAAACTGTATGCATTAGACCTTTAAAACTTTGCTTATAGTTGTATCTTGAGTGGTACATCTCAACGTGACAAACATGGAAGTGACCTTGACCCTCCAAGCAAAGGGCAGATAACTTAATAATTTTACCTTCAACTTTTGCGTTGAGGTCAGTTTCGCGCCCACTGTTTGCACTACACCGTTCAAATTTTGTTTATAGTTGTATCAAGGATGATACATCGCGACGTGACAAAGCAGATTTGGATGTGACATTGACTCTCCAAGCAAAGGGCAGATAACCTTAATTTTTACCTTCAACTTTGGTGTTTAGGTTACTTTTTCATAAACTGTATGCACTAAGACCTTTCAAACTTTTCTTATAGTTGTATCTTGAGTGGTACATTGCAACGTGACAAAGCAAATGTGGATGTGACCTTCACCATCGAAGCAAAGGACAGATAACATTAATTGTTACATTTACATCACTTTCTCATGAACTATAATTATGCACTAGATGTTTTAAACCTAATGTATAGCTTACTCTTTGGAAGAAAAAATATTCTTTTTTGACATAGTTGTTTCGTGTGTAGTGCATCTTTTTGGATCCATTGAATTTTTCTATGACCTTGATCTACTTTTTGGAGCTGATGATTTTTAGCTCTACTGGCCAAGGGTATTTATTTTTCATCTGATCTTTACCAAACATTAACAGATTATTATTATCAATGAAAGCTCGGACAATTTCGAAAACCAGCCAGATCGGACCAGTAACAGCGGAGTTATGGCCCTTGATTTAGTTAAAAATGGTATATTTTGCCTTGTTAATACGATAGGGCTTTCAATTTTTATCTGGGCCCTGTTTTATTAAACATCTTACGATAAGTCTTAAATTTTAAAATCGTTAATTTCTTTCACCTAAGCATTCAATGCAAACACTTATTTGTGCACGTAGTGCAAAAATATCACATGTATAATAAAATGAAATGAAATCACGTTTATTTGAAAAGTGTAACTTACAGTGAAGCATTTAAGAAATTGATTTACGATCAAAATAGTCGTAAATTGTTTCATAAAACGGGGCCCTCTTTACCAAAATTTACCAGATGTTTTGCCTTTTATTTATTAGTAGTACATGTGTTTGTTTCAAATTTTTTTCAATATATATATATATATTTTAGACGTTTTTTTTTGTTTATTAAAAAACGATTGTTTAAATTACGAAAGGAAAACCTAGGTCTCGGAGGAAGTAAAGAGGTGTTAGCATTATAAAAGTTAATACGTGTATCAATAATTTCAAAACTGACTTTTATCAAGTAGAGCTAGAGAGTTTGGGTCCGCATGTTCTCTACGACACCATTTTATACTAAACTCATCAATGGATGGGCGATTTGAGCACGACAGGCATTAAAATAGATAGTTGAAGATAATCTATACTTAAGAACTTTCGAAAACAGATGCCGAATACGTTTATCGACAATATAAAAATTACCAGTGATGACATGACCTGCTGGAGCTTAGCACAATTTTGATGTGTTACATTCACATTCCTTTGGAGTGTTATTTACTATATCAAGGTCAAAAACTATTTTGCTGTAGTTGAAAATAATATTTATAATAGTTTTTTATACTTATAACAAATTACAGGACTTTCTGAGATTTTGAAATATTTAAATTATCTCGAAAAAAATACTAGGCATGTAAATGAAATCAATACTATTATTAAGATATAGTATTTTTAGAAAATGCCTGACGTGATCAGACTCCTTGTCAATATGGGGTCGGAGAACCTGTTATGTGTAGCTTTGAATTATGGAAGCAGTGTTATACAAGGGATCTGTACGAACGAATTTCTTGTCTGATTCCTCGTCGATCAACTTAAGTGAAGAAATCAACAGAGAGGTAAGCCGTGTAAGCATAGAGTGCTTTCCAGACTGTTTAAAAATAGCATGTACACGAACTAATAAGCTTGCTTGACAATATATGGAATGAACTCAAACTCATAATGAATTAGTTTTTTTTGTTCTTATCAGCCAGACAACCTCCATCTCAGAAATGTGTGTGTTTACCAAGGCACATACATAATAGCAAATACCCTTTTTTTAGTTAGTGTTATGTTAATGATGACAGTGTAGATCTAAGTGGTTTGGAACTTACGGAGATGGATGGAATGATGAAGACACTATTTGCACTTTCGTGTTGTTTTTCTTCTTCTTTTTTTTTATTTAAATTTAAATATTCTTTATTGTTTGGAATAAACTTCCCCAAGATAACATGGCAAATCAAAAACATACAGTCCTAGAAAATGACTTATAATCTTTTGAGTTTTCATATCATTATTTCAAGCATATATTGGACATAATAAATTCTGAACATTGTATGTTCACTATACTATATTTATACCATTGTTGCAATGTTATATTTATAGTTGGTTGGTCCTCCCCGTCCGATGCTACACCTATTACGGGGAAAATAAATCGGTCACTGAAAAGTGATAGAAAAAAAAGATTGCCATGTTTCCCTTTAAACAACATTCTAAGAAGTGAGCCATTGCAAATATTAGATCCGATGTCTATCATATTCATATTATACAACACAATGCCAAAATTAAAGGCATGTTCATTTTATCTCACGATGTCTAGTTTATCTAGTGCTCAAATATTCATGATAAATGTGTTTAAAATCAATACATGTTTTACAAATACAAATATTTTCCAAACATCTGCACGGTTGGTTTTCTTATCATATGCATTCTTCATCCTGGGCCCGTATTCATGAAGCAACTTAAGTGGAAAATATTACTTGTCATCATTTAAGATTTGTCCATATTTTAAATCTCCTTATTAACCTCTCAGGAGCACTACAAAACATCTATTTTAAGATAAATATTTAGCTGTAGATTTTATTTATCCATAATCGTATTAGCAATATTAAGAAAACATTTTCAATCGAAAGAAAAGAGTGTTAAAAAATTGATAGAATTTGACTTAAGATATTGCTTAGAAGCAATACGGACCCAGGTTTCTTGTGCAACTGTTCAGACCGGCTTGTGATACTTTGCATCACTATTTTCTTGTAATTATTAGTGTAACTTTTTTCTTCCTCGGTCTTATCATGGTTATTATCACACTTTATAATGACTTTAAGACGCCCGTGAATAAGTCCATTTAGAAATTTAAAAAAAACACGCCTACACCAGTAAAACACGTAATGAATGGTCAAATCAACAAACATACAAGGGCAGGACTGGTGAAGACGATTTGTGAACTAGCTGATTCCTAATACATGCAACTACTTTATATATGTATTTACGATCCATACACACGTGCAAACTATCACACTTTTTTTTATTTTATTGAATAATTAGAGAATAATCGAGAGGTTCAGTGTGATACGAAAAATGTGTCACTCCAACACGTTGTAATTCGGTAAAAAAACGAGTTCGAAGTACGATTTTTTTAACCGAATTATATGTTTTGTATCAAACCGAGACTGTTGATTATTCTATTTATTATATACCTATCAGTGATTTGTAAAGGATATTTAATTGAAAATACTCTCTCCCCCCACCCCCTCACCTCGCGCCCACCACGCAAGGTTCCCTCGCGTATTAATACATTGGCAGATGTTTAAATCAGCCGTTGAAAGCAATAGCAATCTACAGAAGGCCTACCATTAAATACAAAAATGGTAAAAAAAAAAAGCAGTTCCGGCAAAGTGAGATCGTCACACCAAAATATATTGTCACTGGTGTGACGACATCACTTTTGTCTGATACTAAAAATATGTCACTGAGAAATCCTTTAATTATATAATAATTGTAAATTGAGTTTTAATTATGAATCATACCTTGATATTTTACCATGTAATCTCAGACCATAATTAACAAAATTCAGAATATCAGCACATTCGTTAAGAATACAGACCGGTAGATACTCTCGTAATAGAATACCTAGAAATGAGAGATATTGTCAATGCTGTCATTGTATTGATTTGCAAGATGAATATCATTTTATTTTGATTTGTCCTTGTTACACAAGAATCCGGACAATTTATATTAAAAAATATTATTATAATAGACCTAGTATGTTTAAATTCTTAGAATTACTGCAGACACAGGATAAGAATATTGTTATAAAGTTAGCAAAATATATTAGTACAGTTTTAGCTGTAAGGAATACAATCTTTATTAATTAACCAATGTTTAGATCTGTTGTAGTTTCATTCTCAGTTATCAGTTACTCAACATTATTATTGCTCATAGCAAATGTACTTTTGTCTAAAAACACTCGACTTATTATGCATGATAATTTATGTATGTATATATAACGATGTACGTAGGTACACGTTAAATAAAATATATGTTCTGTTCTGTTCTGTTCTTATAAATCACTGATAGGTATATAATAAATATAAATAAACATTTACATCAACATAAACACTGATTTGCCATCGTTAGCATGCTGATGACAATGGGTATATTCTTGATATCGTTTCATACATTCTTTGAAATGTGCCTATTTTTTACATCTCGTTTTACATCGCAGGCAGCGTCTCCGTGGCCGACGTTGCGTTGTAAACCATCGCCTCTCATCGCTGCGGGTGCGAATCCCACTGGGAACTCGACTTGTAAGTGAGGAAGTGTCGATTCTTACGGATGGCGGGAGGTGTATAGTACTGGTTCTACCCAGGAAAAGTGGGTAGTCTGTCTGCAACACAAAAAACGACCGTCATATATAACCTTACATGTGTTAAAAATGACGTAAAACACCAAACAAACAAACAAACAAAAACAAAAATCGCAGGCAGCTGCCTTTCTGTGAGTTTCATTCTTTATACGTATGGTGGTGTGTATGTGGATTTAGATACAATAAAAAAGAGAATGATAATGAATCTTTGGAAACGGCCGAGCACGACACATACGAAATATTGCAGTCTCGGTTTGATTGAGACTGTTCATGAGCGGTAAATATGCTAGCTACCGCTCACGCCCTCTTGCCCCGGGTTGAGCAGAACTCAATATTCATAAAATCAAATGTACACAATTTAAACCATCCGAAGATGGCAAGTTTAAAACCGCTGGGTCGCGTATTCAGTATTCAGTACAGCGTATATAGCCAATACGTTATGGATTATTGATTCTACTGTGTGTGAACACAAATCAATATGTATTTGTAGATCATATGTAGATGTGATGTGAGGAACTTGTTTGTCCAGTTGTGTGTCTGAGTGGTCACTTTGTTTCTATTAATACATCTTTCCTTCCCGCCGTTCTGATGTAACACATTAACTAAGGCACTCTTCTAGAATATGTCAAGCGAGTTGCATCTCTAATTTATGATACTTAGTCGTTTATTATATTTACTTCTGCAATACAGACTAAGACAGTTGATAATTCTGTATCAACATAGCTTTTAAAGTGCCATTGCCTGGTAAGATATTTGTTTAATATTTATACTGTATTGTGAAATGTTAATTTGATGACGCGCACCTTTTCGTCATTTGAAATTACTTAGTAGAACATGTTATCATTACTTGTTACTTAATAAGAATTTAATTATTTATTCCAGGCTGTTTTGCTCGACCATAATAAAGTATTCTTCGTGGTTATAAATTACGACCACTTAAGTAATTCCTCTCAACAAAGATAACTAGTCTTCTCACATAAATCGAGGCACAAGCAGTTTGTATATATCATAAAATGTCACGCTACTTTGAGCGGAATCCCCACATATCAAATTGTGTTTTCATTTATGGTCGGAGATTTCATACAGAATACAGAACGTTGTATTAAACATTAGCATAAGTACAAAAATGTAGACGTCATACAGCTTTTTTTCCAAGTTTATTCTTCATTATTATGATATTTGTTCATGTTCATTGCTGCTTTGACAACTACATTCCGATATTCAAAAAGTAGTAGCAAATGCAAAATATTTAAATATCTATGTTGCTGGCACACAAAATAATTCGAGTAAGAAAAACCTTCAGAAAAAGTAAACAACATTATGAAACACACATATAACCATTATATTCCCGAGTAAAAATCACAATATTATTTTTTTGTTTGTCAGCAAATCTGGCTGCTAGTACGCCATGTTGTTTATCAAAATGAAATTTAAACCGAAAGCCGAATCGGTGTGGACGTGTTGGATTTTAATATAAGGTATAAATAGACTCGAAAAAAAGGTCACTGTTAAAAACAAATGTCTAAAGATGCTCGTTATTGTTTATAAACGATGGTTCTTTATTATTTTCTCGGGCAGGGAAAGGGCCACTACTTTTTCTGGCAGAGGGGTAAAATCCACCTGAATTCATTTTCATTCTGTCATTTTGTCGTATTTATTATAAGTCTTCATTATGAACCCTGTATCGTTTCAAAGGTTACTTGAGTGGTGGCCAAAAACATGATTGTAACTCGACTGAACAGAATGAAGTGTTTACAATATATACTGAAAGGAAAAAGAAACGCGATACGTGAATTTCCGCTATATATTGTATATACTGCACACTTAATACCATATATATTCCAAGGAATCCCAAGATGTTTTGGGGAAAAAAAAAAGTTGCAGTTAGAGAAAGGAGTGATGTTGTAGACGTTTTAATCACAGTACACGTTGTAACAAGAAAATCATAAATGTTGAAGTTCCTCTTTGAAAAATTGAGCGAGTTCAGTACTGTATTTAACGTAAAGAGTTTGCAAAACATTTGCATGCTAAGTTTGCTCACGTGCTTGAGACAAAAGCGTACTCTGTCAATATTGAAACTTTTGCAGGAATACTATTTGCTGTGGTGTTGTTTTACTAGCCATGTACCAATCGATTAACAGCAGCATATTGTACATACACTATTTAGCGGAAATTCCCGTGTCGCGTTTCTTTTTCCTTTCAGTATGACTTGCAGCAACTGCAGAAGATGAAGTTCTAGAACTATTCTGGATGTTAATGGATGGTGAACCTTGAATTTGCATACTTGTTGGCGCCAAATAACCTTGTTTTATGTTGGTAAGCTCCAATTGAACTCACCTTCTGATTAATTTATCGAAACGTGTTATTTGTCGGGATAAAAGGAACATGTACTGAATGAAATGGAATGTCTCATTCTTTCAAGAAATCTAAAACAAGACCGAAATCAATTTAATCAAACAAATCTTTCATACTAGTAGCTTGTTGTGCCTTTATTGCATAGGATCAATATCTACACAATCCAATAATATAAACAAATTATGTTTGACCGTTACCGGTGCAAAACAGGGTATATACTCCGGCAAAGGCTCAGTATAACGGGTATGCCCTATTCTGCACCGGGCTAAAATAACTCATTTCAACGAATGGTTCTACTGGAAAGACGCCACTCACCAAGTAGCGGTTTAATGGAATGCAGGAACATTAACTAAACTCACGGTAAAGCACGATTGTATGTTAAATAAACTTCGAAAAAAACTGCACAAAATGTTACTATCGTTACCTTACTACTTTTAAAATATACACGTTATTTAAGAAATCTTCGGCGAAACGGACTGTTGCAATCTGATTTCTATGGTAATTACAAACTTCTTAATATCCTTGGTCATGATCAGGTACATACGATCTTTATTATACTTGTTAATACATTCTGGCCGTATCATTTTGCAACGCATTACATGTTTACTGGTTGACCCAATTACAGTTTGACATTATGTTTTCCTATTTGATTGTGGACCATATGATGGTGAATACCTACATTCTGAAAGGACGGCAAAGGATGATATGTGTCTTCAATATTGTCTTGTCTTGCAATTTGTGGTTTATTTTCTTTTCTCTGGCCTCTGTCAAGTCATTGAGTACTTGTTATGTACCTTTCTATTAGTTTGTTTGTTTCATATACTCATGCTCATCTTTGAGAAAAGTTCTATTACTAACGATCTTTCGTAGTATGCATCATTAACTTCATTTAAATGAACGGAGAATTTTGTTACCTTTCCGTGTTTGAAAAACCCGTGCAATTTCATGTACATTTAACAAAGTTATTAAAACCTGAAATAGTGTCAGTCATATACACTGGCTATTTTTCGGGTGGCGCTTTAAAAATACCCTCGAAAAATATATATAACGATTTGTGCGCTATTTATGGACATTCGGCACTGTTTTTAGAAACAGTTTTTAGGTGGATACACAAAAATAAATTTGGTAAAACTGGACACAGTGATGGGCTTTGTGCTGGAAGACCTACCAGTTCTGTGACAAAACAACATCGCTGGTATACAGACACTAGAATGTGCTTGGTATTTAGTCAAAGATATAGCGAGAAGTGCTGATGTAACCGAAGGAAGTGTTCATGAAATTTTGACGAAAACTTTGGGATTACGAAATATATGCGCTACATGGGTTCCCCATTTACTAACAACTGAACAAAAGGCTACTAGACTTAAATGTTCCAGGCGAGAGATCTTTTAAAAAGTTCAAATGTTGCAATTACAGTGTCATTTCCGACTTGTAACATGGGTCTCCAGGTTCGATCCACATAGGAGGGCAGACAACAAACAATGAAGGACAGAGGATCAAGCACGGCATTACACAACTTTCTTGAATTCCAGACTCCCAGTTGTGCAAATAGTGTCGGCAGAATGTCGATCTGTCACAGGATCATTCTACAAAAAAATCTGTGTTGAAAAAAGTTAAAACAAATTACCAAAAAAAGCGTTCAAGTAAGGGTTTGCGTGGAATCTATCAAGTGCATGACAATGCTGCACCACATGGAGCCAAGTAATTGCTGACTTATTAAATCAAGAAAATGTTGATGTGTTCAAACAACGTCCCCACTCTCCAGACCTTAACCCGTGTGACTTTTTCCTTTTCCCAAGTTTGAAAATAAAATGTATGTTGTCTGGAAGAAAATACAACTCGAAAAGTGAATTAGGTAGTGCGGTCCATCAGTGCCTCAGACTATTACCATGGGGAGATTGTTTTGAGGCATTTTGCAGCTGGATTGTAAGATTACAAAAATGTATTTTTGCTAATGGTGAATACTTTGGGAGTTGTAATAAACAAAATTAGCCTAAAACTTGTATTTGTTTTGTATTTATCGACCCAATGACAGATCGTTTGAATGACAACGTACTTATATCGCCATGGAACGGTCAGTGGCAAAAATGTCGCTGGGGTTTAACCAGCTACTAGGGTGCATCAAACTTCACTCTTACCATATTGTCATCCCAATAAACGGGACAGTGTTTATAAAGATATCCCCGCCAGGTTATAATCTCTAACAAACAAGTCAGCATTAATAGGCAATATAAGTAAAACACATAAATGATCATGTATATATAATATAAAAAGCAAAAGCCACAAAGTAAGTACTCAGTGACTTCGCAGAAGCCAGAGCAAGAAGAGAAATCGTTGAAGGTACGACAAGACAAACATCAGACGATACAGTCCTACAAGGAATTAGCTATACGTCATCACAGGGTCTACAATATGTCCAGTCATCGTACAATCA
Organism: Cyrtodaria siliqua; assembly: GCA_037043455.1. Lineage (NCBI taxonomy): Eukaryota > Metazoa > Mollusca > Bivalvia > Adapedonta > Hiatellidae > Cyrtodaria > Cyrtodaria siliqua. The sequence continues at coordinate 222,298 of JAWPHD010002653.1, read as the reverse complement.
AAGAGAAAAGCATAGTGACGAACTGTAAACGGGTCAACTACTAAGCATGCAGTACGTTGCAAAATGATAGGATCATAACCTCTTTTGATAAACTTTTTAACAAGTTTTTTTTTTATTTTTTTTTTATTTTTCTAAAGTATCCATTACATATACCAACAGAGTACATACATCTTATGTTTACATATTGATAACAGTTACATACATACTGCAAACAAGGTATAGTCATACTCATTTTATTCTATTTTGTTAAAGGGACACATGGCGAACATGAGTTACATTCAAGTATTAACATAAGTATCTCGGCTATTAAACCTGCCATATTCTATCCAAATGTTCAAGTACACAACTAATGCATTATCATCAAAATTTAGTAATATGTAAAATCAATTTACATGTACCTTGAATTATTTAAACATTTAACTTTAATGACTGAAAGTATGCAGGTCATATTGAAGACCAACAGGACGCTGTGAGTTTTAAACTAATTAAGATTGCCAAGTGTCCCCTTAAATTTAACTCAGCATATGTATACAGTACAGTATCTTATTCTCATTATCTGTATACATGCATCCATAATATATTCTCAAGTACATGTATATACAACTTTACAGACTTGTACACACATAAATCATTATCTACACACTCACCGTATGTATTGTTTTGTATATCCTGTTCTCAAGTATATACAACTTTGCAGATATACAGACATATGTACATACATAAATCATTATCTACACACTCACTGTATGTACTGTTTTGTATATCCTGTTCTCAAGTATATACAACTTTGCAGATATACAGACATATGTACACACATAAATCATTATCTACACACTCACTGTATTTATTGTTTTGTATATCCTGTTCTCAAGTATATACAACTTTGCAGATATACAGACATATATACACACATAAATCATTATCTACGCACTCACTGTATGTATTGTTTTGTATATCCTGTTCTCAAGTATATACAACTTTGCAGATATACAGACATATGTACACACATAAATCATTATCTACACACTCACTGTATGTATTGTTTTGTATATCCTGTTCTCAAGTATATACAACTTTGCAGATATACAGACATATGTACACACATAAATCATTATCTACACACTCACCGTATGTATTGTTTTGTATATCCTGTTCTCAAGTATATACAACTTTGCAGATATACAGACATATGTACACACAAAAAACATTATCTACACACTCACTGTATGTATTGTTTTGTATATCCTGTTCTCAAGTATATACAACTTTGCAGGTATACAGATATGTACACACATAAATCATTATCTACACACTCACTGTATGTATTGTTTTGTATATCCTGTTCTCAAGTATATACAACTTTGCAGATATACAGACATGTACACACATAAATCATTATCTACACACTCACTGTATGTATTGTTTTGTATATCCTGCTATTGAGATAATAAACTCTTCAGATTATGCATGGATTACTTTTCTTTCCAGTGGGGGAGGGGTGGGGGTAACAATTATACAAAACATTTTCTGGAGCATATATATAACGACAGGAAAAAATTACAAACTTAAAAAAAAAGCTAAGAAGTAGACAGCAGTGTTTACTAGGATGATTGTTATGGTGTCCCTGAACTTTGACATAATAAAAAGTCTGTATCTATCTATTTTATTGTCCTATTTTACCAATGTTTATATATCGACTCCACATGGCTTCAAATTTTTGTACTTTTACATTTTTATATGCTATCCACTTTTCCACTTTGTATAAAGATATAATATGTTTTTTAAAGATATCTAGTAATGGGTTTTGCTTTTGCATCTTTTGCTGATATATAAAAAGTTTGGCTTGCATGATAATTTTGCTCAAAGTGATATCAAATTTATTATTTCCAAATAAGATATCTGTTTCTTCCCAAATTGTCAAAGTTATATTACATTTATTTCTAATGTATTCTGCAAGACCTGACCAAAACTGTTTTACAACCTCACAATTCCAAAACAAGTGATGTATGGTTTCAGGTAAAATATTGCAAAAGCTGCACATGCTATTATCTAGAATGTTCATTTTTGTTAGTAAATAGTTAGTTCCCAGAATTCTATGGTTGATTCGATGTTGTAACCAAATTAATTTTGGATCTTTTGTTATTTTAAACGGTATTGCGTAAATTGTTTCGAAATTATAGTTAGGTACTGTTAAAACTTCGTTCTTCCATTTTATTAATGACTTTGGGTAAATATGTTTTTTAATCAACATATCATAAATTAGTCTACAGCCTTTAGTATGTTTTTGGATTAGTGATAGTATAAGAGGGCGTTATGGGTTTGGACTATTATTGGGTAAATGTGTTATGTTCAATTTACCCAAGTAGTTTCTAATAGCAGTAATAAGACTTTCATATTCTAAGAAATTCGACCTTATGTCATGTCGATTATTAAATTCTCTGTAAGAGTAAAGGTTTCCATTTGTGTTTAAAAGGTCATTGATTAATAAAATTCCTCCTTCGTACCATCTTCTATAAAAAACGCTTGAACCTCCGACCTTAATATCTGGATTATACCATAAATTAACAGCATGAAATTGCTGCCATGAAGTCGGTTTCACGTGTTCAGTAAATATTTTATAACAGGAAACTACTTCTTTCCAAAAGGGATTATGTATTCTATGTAATTTCTGTTTGATAAAATCACTACCAAAATTAACTACGTCTGTAAGAATGGGGCACCCTTTTTTTCGCCAACTGAGTATATTTATTATCTGTCTGGAAAATTCTGCGAATCCAAGTAGTTTTTAGAGCTGACATAAATTGTTCAATATCAATCATTCTTAGCCCCCCAAACTTATGATCTTGTATTATAATGGTTCTTTTTATTTTATCTTTTGCATTATTCCAGAGAAAGTGATAAAACATATTTTGAAGAAGTTTGATTTTTTCGGGTGATGGGTTGGGGATTCCGATTATCAAATGATTAAGTTTAGATAGAGCTAGGCTTTTTAGAATCACAATTTTTCCCAAAGGAGTAAGTATTCTTTTAGACCAACCTGCAAGTAATCTTTTAATTTCCTCTATTTTAAGGTCGTAATTTATTTTTATCATTGAATTCAGTTTTGTTGAGAATTTAACCCCTAGTACAGTGAAATTGTCTTTTTCCCAACATAAATTGTATTCTGGACATAACTTTGTGTCGCTACCTTTTTTTGATCCAAACCAAATAAGTTTTGTTTTGTCAGTACTTATATTAAGGCCGGAGATTTGTGCATAAAATTTTAATGTCAACATGGAGAGAATGGACTTGACCCAGTGACTTCGATAAATCTATATAAAGTGTATGTTTTACCGGTACTCCTGTATGGACTCGAGTTAACTGTACCTACGTCCAAACTTGTTATAATGATAGAAAAATTCCAGAAAAACACTCTTAAACAAATTTTGTCATTAACAAGTAATGTAGCTGATCCGTCAGTGTATATTCTCACGGGCCTCTTACCAGTTGAAGCTGTTTTAGATCTGAAAATTCTAAGTTTCTTCAACAATCTGTGTAACCAGAGCGATACAAGCCTCGAAAAGCAACTTTTGTCTAGGCAACTTATTGTGAAAGGTGAAAAATCTCATTCATGGGCTAAACTGGTGCAACCGTTATTAGCGAAATATGAACTAGGGAGTGCTTTTACATATCTTGAAAACCCGCTGAACAAGGTTTGCTGGAAGAAACATGTACACATTATTGTTGAAGAAAATTGGAGGAAAGCGATCGAGGCTCAGGCACGCCTATACTCGTCACTCAGATATATGAACTGCACCTACTCACCGGGGAAGCCTCACCCAATCCTGCGAGTGGACTGCTCTTCCAGTAGAGAAGCAACAAGAATCCCAGCCAGACTACGAATACTGACCGGTACCTACATTCTTCAAGTGAATAGGGCAAGGTTTAATCAGAACGAAGTAAGCACATTATGTCCATTGTGCCACGCAGTATATAAAACGTTCCACACGCTGCTGTTTACATGCATTTAAAAGAGCTTCCGTCCCTGAAATAAAAGTGGAGTTTTGTGTGAAAACTGTAGGATCTATATTTTGAAGCAAGATATTTATAGCAAAATCATGTTGGAATGAAACAGAAATATTTAAAGGAGACATATTTGTCCTAATTTTGGATTAACAGTGCCTACTATACTTATGATATGACTAAATATTACATATTTGTCTGTGATTTGTAAAGGAAATACAGGGAATAGAAAAGCTATATCTACTCGTTTGCTCTACTGTGAAATATCTCCCACACGTCGTCTTGGCGTTCTCGTGCAAACTGGTGTAAAACAGGCGTGAATCATTAGAAATATTAATAAAATATCATTTTAAATTATGTAATATATAGTTTAATAACCAGTGTTTTTGAGATACTGAAAATATCTCCCTTGGAAGAGAAATGACCCCGATATAAGAACTCTATTTACCTCTGATTTTACCTAAAGGAGTGACACTGCAATACAAAGAATTTGAGTCTTTTGTCATGATTCTTTGTATAGTAACTTTTCCACATTTATAAATAAAATTAAATCGGTAAGTGAAAATCTATGTACATTCAAGCTATGTACAACGGCCAGTAAAGGTAAGATAAGAAGGTGAAATTATTGCGTTCTCTAAGGACAAATTTGACCAAAATAATACCAAATGAAGCATTTCTGACATTTGCGAAATAGAGATAAATGGTTAATTAGTAACGATCACTTTCCATAGATGTACTTCTTACTATACTCATAATATATTTTTCTCTTTTTTTTCTATCTTCTACCTTTCTCTATATATATTTCTATTAAACTAAACGTTTCTTTCATAAATAAAATGTTAAAAATGGAAGATAGGAAGATGGGAAAGTGGCCTTTGTATATAAATATCGCATTCATGAGAGGGTGATCGTAAGACTGTTCACCCTGAGGATATGATTATCGCCCGAGGTGAAGCCGAGGGTGATAATCAATATCCGAAGGGTGAACATTCTTACTACCTCGCTCTTATGAGTATGATATTTATTTTATTATACCGAAATCCCCAAAATTAAGATTCATTTTCTGTACAGATTTCACTTTGCCGGATAGACTGCCCCACTGCTTGTTTGAGTGAAAACGGTACATGCGCAGTGAAGCTATGAAAGTTATATCGTTGGACTGGGAATAACGTATCTAAGAAAACGAGTGGTAGTTTATTGAAATCGGTCAAGTACTTTTTAAGTTATGATGAGTTAAAACTAACAATTTCACCATACTGAGCCGATGACGTCATCAAAACAGCGCGCATCAAAGCTGCGATATTTTTTTACTATCACTGCGATTTACTATCACCTGTACTATCACCCTCACGTAAGATAGTAAGACATTACAGATTGTTGTATATGGGGATTTAGCATTGGCGTTTTATATGAGGTATAATGAAACTAGGCTGTTACTCGGAGGTATATATAAAACCGCCTTTTCCATTTTCTTATGAATTAAGAACGCATACTTTTATGTTTAATCGTTCGCTAGATATTTTGTAGCCAATTTCAGTTTTTGAAATTGTGTAATAATTTGGATAACGATGAGAAATAATAACCATTGTATGTTCTTCTCGGAACTAAATGCGCCTTGCTAGGGATCACTTTTATTCTTCCATATAATTTTATTAGAAATTAATTCACAATAACGATATACATTTCACTGATATTTCAACAATTCCACAATTTGAATCAAGTCATCAGATCACATGACCATACATTGCCCTAAAGAATTTCATGTAAAATAGAAATAATGCTATTTATTTCAGCAAAAAATTTAGACAGCAAAAAAAGCGATCCTTAGCAAATTTTGAGTAGTATAATTAAATCGAGTTTATATTGCTAACAATTGTGCATATACTTATAATAAAGCGTACTTCGGTCGCAAAATAAGAATTTATACGAGAATTAAAACATTGTATGAATTAATATTAATATGCCTTATTAAACAAAAACAAAAAGACTCTGGATGTAGTCTGTCGGACCAAGCTGTTTCTTTAACAATGATTTGATGAGACGGCTCAGATATCCTAGTTAAATGCAAATGCACATGGAATATAAATAGAGAATATCATGTTAGTGCCTGATCCTATCCAGTTTATCAGGTGAGGCTGAGAAAAAAATGAAGTCCGAGGCTGTGCTCCATTTTTTTCGTGATAAACTGGGTAGGATCAGGCATTACCATGATATTCTATTTATCATGTTGATCGTTTAAATTCATTTAATTTACCTTTTTCTTCCTTTTTATTTTTTTGTTCCGTTCAAAAATACCCAATACGTCATCAAATATACCCTCAAAAGAGGTGCATCTGACGGGATAGAAAAGTAACTGCCGAGATAAGATTTTATCTTAGGCACCCTGTTTCTCGGCAGAATTATACAGATCGACATGATAAAACTGAAACACATAATGATGGCTTTATTCGTGTTTGGATTGATACACATACTTCTTCCAGATCGCCTCCAGTCTCTATTACATATTACATATGTTATGCAGGCAGGTCATTTGGAGGCTTTTAATGGTGGATCTAGTTGCTATCGTAAGAAATCCAAAAAGACAGATTGGGCACTTACTCAAATCTCACATAATCTCGTATGACAAAAAGTAAAACTACAAAATCTCGTTCTTCGTTGTTTTTTTCATTTAATTCAGACAGAAAATATATAAATGTATCAATGCACACAACATTATGATTGTATTTAATTTGAGACCAGTTGCAGAAAACATTACGTGGTCCCAGTATTAACTTTCACACCCATGTAACCCCTTCTCCAAGAAGCGAAAACGGGGTTGGCTGAGTTATGAAATACAACCTTAATTTCGGCTTAAAAAGTTTGCATATTGTAAAATTAAAACATTTAATAGTTAATTTTAAACAGGTTATCACATTTTTTTTCCCGTTAAAAATGTTTTTAAGCATGTTTTATTGTCGAAATATCCGTTATAAAATCCTCCTTATATACGCTTTCCCACTTTCCCACCACTTAATGGAATTAAGGAGGGACCACGTAATGAACGGTTGGGGAAAATGGCAAGTTCTATCCAGTTACAATGTTCAGTAAAATCTACAACACAGACAGAACAAAAAGTAACACAATTCTATATCGATGTTTTTTAATATTTCCTTGACAATATAGATATATATGATAAATACTTAAGTTTTCAAACTCATTTTCGTTTAATACAGACCATTTGCACTCTTTTTTAAGAAATGACATGTCTTAACAGAAAGTGTGTGAAATTTCGAGAATGTCCTATCTGAAACAGAAAGTTTCCCATCTTTATGTTATTACTTCTCTGATATCTAGCATGTGTGCTAATTACAAAATACTTCTTTTTTCGACGAAGCGTATGTTTTAATCTCCACACTGCACATACAGTGAAAATCATAGCAGCAGCACAATTGACCTTCTTTGGCATTCGCCGAAGTATTTGTAACGTTTTTAAAAATAGACGACGCAGGAAATCCATTTTTCTATAACTGTCAAACATATGTCCGCGAGTTGTGTTTATTACTATAAATACTTTCAAGAAATGTATATTACATTTAAATATTCAGCGACATGTAGGGTGACATGTTTACTTGAGTAACATTGAAAATAGAAAACTAAACAAAATAAGTATAAACATTTGAAATAGAAGCATTAAATTGAATGGAGTGTGGTTATCTGGTTATAAGGCTATATGCATGCTCAAATTTATAGTACTGCCACACTCAGTCACATTTTTTTTGATACCGGGTCAGAAGGTCCTAGCACTGCCTTTAATATGCTTAGCGTCAAGCAGTTGGGCTACAAGTACCCTTTTTATGAATTGAATTGAATGTTGTTTTACGGCTCATCAACACAGTATAGGTTATGAATTCTTTAGTATGAACCGGTCAAAGTTGGACGCAAGACTTCCCGCATGCGAGTCGGACGCTGTACTATTACGCCATATACAGTTGAATACGCGTATAGAGTTTTTTTAGTCAGTAACAAATACGAATATTTGTAGCGCGTTAGCCGTTAATTATCATCATTATCAACACATGTTTAATGACATAAAGTTGCGGTGGCCGAATGGTTAGCATCCTTTGCGACTATTTGAAAAGGTTTCGGGTTCGATTGCGGTCACATCTCAGATTTTTAAAACGCACTCCCGCAGTATTTTGAACGTATGCATTCTTTCAAGTGGAGTGTAAAGCCGCCGATCCCATTGCAGGGAGAGCCATACCCCGTGCACGTTAAAGATATCCCTGCACCTTTGTGTTTTCACAACCGTAAAAACCTAAGCCTTATCTCTATTTCGTGTTTTCATATGTCCCCAAGAAAGGTTTTTTAAAGTAAAACAAATAATTAAAAATACATACATAAAAACATATATATTTTTAAAAAAAAGAAAGAAGAAGAAGAAGAAGCAGAACGATACCCGATACAGGGTTTGGAATTTAAAAAAAAGCAAGCAGAAAAACAGAGACTTCAAAGTATAACATGTGAGGTACCAACCATTTTGATTTCTGGGGGAGGGGTGGGGTGAGGGGCGGGGACCTGGGATGTTCCTTTCAGCCAGAATATTGTTTTTGTATTTCTGAAAGCCAAAAATAAGTTTTACTATCGTAGGACAAGATGAGCTGTTGTAGATCTACTTAACGTCTGCGTCGACGTTGGTTTTCCGTTTTTGGCCAAGTCCAATTATTTCAGCAACCACTGGTCAGTGAAACTTGAAATATGTCATCAGTACCATCAAGGACACTGATGGACACATGTTCCATAACTCCGTACTGCATTTAAGCAAAATCATTGCCCTTTTATTACTTTGAATTTCTGGTTTAAGTTCTTTTTGATCAACAAAACTTCAGTAAAGCTTGGAATATCAAGGGCACTAGTAGACACATGCTCTGTATTGCATTTAAGCAAAGTTACGTTGATTTTTTACTTCAAAATTCTGGTTAAGGTTTTTAGACAAGTCCTTGTATTTGAATATGTGATTGTTAATTATAAATATAACTTCAGTAAAGCATGGATGCTGTAGACACATGCTCCATAGCACTATATTGCATTTGAGCAAAATTATGGCCCTTTTACTGGATAAATATTTTCTGTATTGTATTTTAAAAAGGTGTAGCCTAGTTTTCGTATTAGCATTTCTTTTATTTTATTTGTTGGCAAGTCCATTTATTTCAATACCCAGTAGCCATATACGTATCTCTGTCAAAGGAGCTTGACAAGTGCCGTCAGAGTCAACACTTACATGATTCATAACTTATTTCATTTTAGCCAGATTTTTTTTCAACTTAGAGTTTCAGTTTAATTTTTTTAAACAGCTTCATGTTTTTCAATAAAACTCACTGCATACATCAAACAACAATGGCACCTTCCCCACTCCTTCACCGCCACCACCATCACCCCAGATAAATAGACAAATATTTGTTCTAGTGTTTTTGGTTTCTCTTCAGTTACCATGTCTGCATCCTGTTCTCTTCCAGCCCCCCCACCATCCACCCCCCCCCCCTCCCTCCCAAACACACACACACACACACACACACACACACACACAATGAAAATATTGTATTATTTCTGGGGTTTTCCTATTCAGTAACACTTCTCTTCCACTCCCTATTCTCTTCAAGTTCATATTCTTTCTGGGTAGTGAAGGTCTTGCTTTGATATTTGGTATACTTCAGTATATGTTTACTGACCACACACTCCCCGCACCCCCTACACCCTCCCCTCACCACCACCTAACCTCCACATTAAGACTTGACCTTGTAAATGAACTGACACCATTGTTGGTGAGACAAGTTCAGTGGTCTTGTTTAAAATTGACTTTGAATAGCGGAGCATGCTGTCCTTTAGACAGCTCTTGCTTAATATGGATCTTCCCATATTTGGGGGATGGAACTCAATGTGCTGGTTTTAATCTTAAGTTGTGCTTTTCCTTGTCTGCTGTCTATGTTAGCTCGCTTTTGCTCTTCTAAATTATGAATCGATTGGATGTTTTGTTTGGTGGTGTAGGGGATTGTCTTGTACTGGGCAATGACTACCATGTTCCATACCATTCTTATTAACACTGGTATATAGCGCATAGTTTTGTCTTTAACCTGTCATTGCATCTGGCTGAAGCGGCTTCTTATTTGTTGATGATATTCGCAAAGTCCATCGCACAAGTACCAGGACCCTTGTATTGTAATACTACCATGACCACTGCATACCACATTGATTACTAACATGTCCAAAGTACATCCCATGTATAAATATCATGGCTACTCTTTACCACATTTTCTACTATCATGACCACTCTATATCACAAGTATTACTTCCATGACCACTGTATATCACATGTAATACTCCTTAGACTGAATACCACATGTATTACTACCATGACCACTGAATACCCCATTAATTACAACCATGGCCACTGAATTACTACCATGAGATATGCATACTACATTTATTACTACCATGACCACTGATACCATATTTATTAAAAATATACTTCATGTCAAATAATATACTTCATGTCAAACAGGTTAAATTTCCATAGACTGTAATTTTCCCATTTTTGTAATATCATATCGCTTCGCTTGTAATGTCTCCATGGAGTGAGCCACTGAATGATAGTCATTTGTGTAATGTCACCCCAGTATAATTACAGTCTTATGATTGTGAAGCCAAAGCAAGTTTATATGTATGCTGAACAGTGTATTTATACATGCGCAAATGAAAATCAGTGAACATTTTCTAAATTGACAGACATAGTTTGCTCAACTTTCTGAAGATGATTTGAAAAGTTTACTCATGAGTTCACAGCTGAAGATTCCGAAAGAACACAAAGGACCATCAGCAGAAATTTATTTTCTTGGTGCTGAGAATAGTGATTTTGAACAGACAGAAGTAACAATGTTTTCTCATGTTTTATTTGAAAGGAATATTTAGCAGAACCAAATATCTTTTTTAAAACATATTTTCAGTATAATAAAATAAATAACCTTAGAAGGTTGACAAATGTTCACTGTCGTCCTCACAGGATTGCAATAATTACATACTACCATGACCAATGTATAACACATTTAGCCTTAGGCCATTATCATTTATTATTTGTTTTACGAACCATCAAGACAGAGAATTGCTGTAGGTGGAAGGGAAAACAATTTAAAAAAAATTTGGTAAAGCATAGTTTAATTATTTTATTGAAAGGAAGAGAATGAAATGTTCTATTAAAATCTGCGAGGAGGTCAAATTCCCTACGGAAAAATGAAACACCTAATTTCATTTTGTGGTAGGAGGGTTCGTAAAACGAATTTATATAAACAAATAATGGCCTTCTTACAACCATGACTTATGTATACCACATTAATTATAACCATGATTTTATATGAATTTCACATTCATTACTATCATGACCAATGGATACCAATTACTACCAAGACCACTTTATACCACTTTATACAATGTACAACACATTTACTACCACCATTGCCAGTGTATACCACATTTATCACATTTATAACTACCATGACTAATGTATACCACATTTATTACTACCATGATCTATGACAGTAACATCACATTTATTACAATCATGAATACTATCACATTCGATACATTTCTGAGCAGAAGTTGTGGATGTAGCCAGATTGTAGTTAAAATCTCCATGTTAAATCCATTGGCTGATGGAGTAGATCTACATTTATCATAGACTGAAGAGGGAGCCAGATTGTTTTGCTCTATATGGACTCACAGCCAGATTTCTTTTCCCCAATAATGTGAGAGATGACTGGATTATTGTTTTTCAACAATTTGAGGGACTGTTTATTTTTTTCCCCTCAAGTCAGAGCCAGGATATTTTTTTTCAACAATTCAAGCCCCCCACCCCCCAAGAAATCAAAATGGTCGGTACCTAAGGTGTTTTACGTCATTTTCAACACATGCAAGGTTATATATGACGGTCGATATTTTTGTGGTGGAGACAGACCACCCACTTTTCTTGGGTAGAACCAGTACTGTATAACTCCCGCCCTCCTTAAGAATCGACACTTTCTCACTTACAAGTCGAGCTCCCAGTGGGATTCGAACCACACACACTTGAAGAAACAATTTAAACAAGAGCATTTTTTTCAGCAAAAATACAATTCGTCCTACACAGAAACAAGAAACCAAGAGCATTACGCGGTACGAGTATTAACTTTCTAACCCCATCTAACCCTTTCTCCAAGAAGCGAAAACGGGGTTGGCTGGGGTATGAAATAAAACCTTAACTGCGGCTTAAAATGTTTGCACATTGTAAAATTAACACATTTAATAGGTAATTTTAAATAGATTATTGCAGGTTTCATTGAAAAATGTTTTTAAAGACGTTTTATTGTCGAAATATCGGTTATAAAATCCTGATATAAGTTTTCCCATCGCTTAATGTAATTAAGGCGGGACTCTGTAATGAGGTCAAGTAGACACTCTACTGGTATAAATATAGATATAACAATCGAACAGGAAAAGCAGCATTTAAGGATGACAGCCAACCACAAACACACACAGAAACAAATAACAAATTTAAAGATGAATGAAAGGCCAAAGACAAAAACAAATTTGAGCATGATCATTGTGGAAAACAATTCTAGTCCCATAGCGATAGGAAGGATGGCTAAGGTTTATCATGTACATCATGTTTAGTAACGGCGGATATCTTGAACATCCGATTGAGCTAAATTGTCTCCTGCAAGGTACTCTTCATTGCCCACCGGGAGACAAATAACACATTCTGCAAGGTACTCTTCATTGCCCACCGGAAGACAAATAGCACAAACTTGATAGTTTAGTACATTGCGACCATTGTACAAAAGAATTGCCAACAACTATGGTGCGGTTCTTAAAAGTATGTTTAATGTTTTGAATATATTTAGTAATATCGCCCATCTTGAATGGTGGATGACCTATTTGTTTCTTCTGTATGGTCCCTTCTTTATATCAGAAGTATTCATGTTAAATTTTATTAAGGAGTACCAAAGTAGTTGCATGCCTTTTCCCTACAGAAATCTAAACTAAGCATGTGAAATATTCATCTTCGAACTTTAGACCGCCGCGCCTAGCCATTTTTAATCTCGGGAAAACCAAAAAAGTAAACTTGATGGTATAGTAGGTTTGCGATCAATTCTAAAATGAAATTGTCAAAATCTCTGGTGCAGTTATTGAGAAGTGTGTTATGGTTTCGACTATGTAACGTACTTCTCGTTACAGCAGCATCAATATACAAATAGGGCTCAATATCAGTGATAGTATGTTCTAAAAATAAATTAAAACGGGCAATGATTTCGGACAAACGGTTCATTATTTACAAGTCAAGTGTATATGTGTATTATGTCGGACATCGTCTTGGGAAGTTTACACAATGTATGACGTCACTGAGATTTAGTCCAGATATATCCCTATTGAGGAAAATTGGTCCAGCGGTTGAAAAAGTAACTTTAAATAGAACTATCACTGTTAGAGTGAAGATGATCCCAGATTTGGTAGTATCTGCCATGAACTTGAATCTGACGGAAGGCCGGATCACATAGGAGCAGACGCGCTCATAAGTTCCTGCATCAAAGAAGTGATCGTCGATGTATTGTTGTTGTTTGAATCTGACGGAAGGCCGGATCACATAGGAGCAGACGCGCTCATAAGATCCTGCATCAAAGAAGTGATCGTCGATGTATTGTTGTTGTTGTTTGAATTGAGACTGAAGCACAACACATTTCTCGCTGAAAGTACTTCGAAACCCAAGTAAAGTTTGTTTTTGCGTATTGTTGATGTACTTTTATTTAATTGTTTATTTTCAGACCAAAACTATTAGAAGATACTACTACAGCAATTCCTCCAGTCGCTCCAACTAAAAAAGGTTCCAACGAAAGAACAAAGCTTAATAGTCCACGCATGGTTCCATCCTTTATCGATGTTAATCATATAAGCGACGTTGATGATGTCATCCTTTCCCCGACACAAGATGTTCTTGAATGTGAGTTTTATTGATGAATTTTGGTGTACAACTGTGGTTATGTACACAAAATGGTATATGTAATTCGTTTTTAACTAACAAACTGATAGTGTTATCAATCATTGTGTTATCAATGCACTAGGTGTTATCAATCATTGTGTTATCAATGTACAAGGTGTTATCAATCATTGTGTTATCAATGCACAAGGTGTTATCACTCATTGTGTTATCAATATTTGTGTTATCAATGCACAAGGTGTTATCAATCATTGTGTTATCAATCATTGTGTTATCAATCATTGTGTTATCAATATTTGTGTTATCAATGCACAAGGTGTTATCAATCATTGTGTTATCAATGCACAAGGTGTTATCAATCATTGTGTTATCAATCATTGTGTTATCAATCTTTGTGTTATCAATTGTGAACTGATAAATAATGCTGATAAATAATGCTGTTAACATGCTGCTTTAGTTACACATTATATCTGTGCTTATAGCCACTTTCCTGCCACCGACATAATTGTTAGAAATTACAAAAACATGTGTTATATGACAATCTAGGCCTGTCGCACACATTAATTTGTTTACAAATAAGGACGTTGTACACTTAATAAGATTAAAGAGACACAGGTGAGTTAATAGTTCTGTTTTACACATATGTCCGTGCATCAAACCAAAACGCACGTGTACAAACATAGATAATATGATAGTTCAAGGGGAATATAAAGCAAAATTGCTTCGTGTCCCGTTTAAAATACAGAACCTAAACTCTCACGCTACTTAGCTACATTTTTTTTGTAATATGTCATGGATCGTTTCATTGCATCGTCGTAGCTAAAGCGTGGAACATATCCTAACATCCTTTTTGCCTTGTCATTTTTAAAGTATATATTAAATTTCTGATAATGTAAAGCCGATGGGCCTACAGCGACATTAACATCGAAAACGAGCCTTACGACCAGCAACACATAGTAGACAAAATACATTATAACTATTAAACAATTCAGCGGAAGTCTGAAAGGAAACTGTCTGAAACCGCATCCTTCATAAAATGGCTTTAAAGACTCCATGAAACCCTGAACTGGAGTATCGTCAATGGCAAAAAAAGCATTTCCTCCCACTGTGTCAGTGTTCTTAGATTTCAATTCCTTTGCAGACGATTCAAACATGGTCTTTTCTGCGCATATAAACATCCATGCGGCGTTACCACCGTAGGTTTGTTGGTGTCGGGCGTCATCTGGATAGAACCGGAAGTATGACCTAGTTGTTTTCGCCATGTTTAATGCAACCGTTATGGCGTGATTGTCACCTTCACCGTACATGGTCGGTGGACGGATAGCTACAGTCGTCATATGCTCACCTGTAAAAAGAATAAAATAAGTCAGTAGGGGAAAAATGAAAGAAATAGAACAATTATAAGGACATATTCATTTTAAATTGCCTACCATGATCTGGTATTTCTTCCCTCAAACTATTAGAGACTGGAACAACATGCCCCCAGATTTAGTGAATGCAAGATCCCTTGAATATTTTAAGAAGCAAGTATCCACACTCGTTATAAAAATCTCCATAAGATTTTGCTTTTACCCTATCAATGTACATATTTCCACATATGTGTTTTCTTATGACGCAAACAACCCCCTCCACTGGCAATAACTTCAGTCAGTTGAAGATGGCCAGTTGTGTGATAAAAGTAGAAGCAGAAAATGTTTTATCAAACAAGTCTCACTAAACAGATATCTCCTTTGCAAGCAACGGTAGGAATATTATTGAGCTTCAAAGAATAGAACTGTGTTAGTCACTTCTTGTTTAAAATTCCTTAAAATGTGCAAATAATTTCTCTTTTTTGTTCCAGGTGACAAGAATGGAACATGTTCATGATTTCATACAGGTTTGGATATGCCTGAATGTTTCGAGCCCATATCTTAGAATCGAACAACATTGGAAAGTGAAATGGACAAATTCAGCAAGATCTCTAGCAACTACAGATATTTAAAAAGAAAATAATTTTTTGCAACCCCGTGTTTTTGCTGGATATTTCGAGCAACAGACTTTAAATTTATTTCAAAAAAAATATTTAAAAAGAAATCAGGAAATTATATAGTGGTCCTGAGATGTTCTGCTACATATGCAGTGTATAGTGAGACGTAAAGAATTGTTACTGGAAATTGGTTTTCCGATTAAAATCTCTGGCTTTTTTAGGTTGCTACTTTAGACGAAACAGTGACCAGTTGGGCGCTACTTTAGTGTTAGTGGTGCGTAACATTTAACCATACTTATATTTAATGGTGCAGACATTTTTACCTAATGATATTGATATTTTTATAATTTTTACGTACCATTTGCCTTCAAAACGAGCTCCTCTGCTTCACATTTGGTTGATGCGTAGTCTTGAAAGAAGAAAGTATCTGGTTTCGAAGTCGTGTCTTCTGTACCGTCGATGATGTCATGGTAGCCAAGGACTACGTCAATGGTGCTGCAGTATATAAAGCGTCTAACGCCCTGCTGTCGGCACGCTTTAAGAATAGTCTCTGTCCCTGGAATAATATAAAGAAATATAAAAAGATCGGACAGGGAAAGTAGCATTCAAGGAGGACAGTCAACCACAAAACACAGAAACAAACACGCAAACAGACAAACAAGAAGGCAAAAGCAATAATAAATGCTAACGACATCAAAAACACAAAAGGGTTGACAATAGGGCTACCGCCTTGGAACGGTCAGTGGCAAAATAGGCCACTGGGGGTTTAAACCGGTTCTAGGGTGCACCCAACCTCACACTTACCCTACTGTCATCCCATTAAAACAGGACAGTGTAAATAAAGAAATCCCCGCCATAATCTAATCTAAGTGTAACTTCAGAAATAATAATTATATATGTAAATAGCGATAATAATTATTAAACAAATACAACACAAGCAAGGTTATACGCAGGCGTAAAATAACCATCGATAAAAATAGACTGGGGTGTAACTGGGGGGAAAATACAATAAAAATACAACATAAGATAGTAGAACAAATTAAACAAAAATGTATGGTTCTCGTCATAGAAACAACAGAACAAGTCACCGTTGCTTAAATACTTTTAGATATTAGGAACAAATGGTATCACGGATACATATATTGGTAATCAAGTTAACGTCCGAACGCTGTTTGTACCAGACAATTATTTTCCTAACGTGCAATACTTTGCAGCCCGCTTCCCTGACGTACTTACTTGATACCCACCCACTTTAGAAATCCTCACCATCAGTGTCACCTGCTAAACACTTTATAGTTAAGACACAAGACGTCATCACTCCGTTCCATTATAAGTTAGTACATGTACACCTTCAACTCCGTACTGCGTTTCGAAATGTCAAATAGCTGTTCATTGTTTTTCCCATATTTAAGAATGTCAAATACATAATAAGCAATTTACTTTGAAATATTCAAATACTTATAAATAATGATCAGCAAATATGCAAGTAGAAAATCTAACACGAGTTGTTTTGTGGTTTGTGTGTAAATGTGTAGGGCACAACATTTTCAGGACTATGACAAGAAATAACTGTATTTCTAAACACTATAACAAAAAAGCACCTCATTATATTATAATCAGTGAGTGCTATTAAAATGATATTTTTAAATCCTAATATATATATATATATACAGTCCACACTCAGTATCTCGAATTTCAAGGGACCGGAAAAAAAAATCGAATTATCCGAAGTTCGAATTAAACGATTAGGGCATACGTGTTGGGTTTTTTTTGTACCCCACCAACCTGTTTTACACTATGCATATACGTGTATATATTGCCGATATTTGCCGATTTTAATGAAATACATGATTTCTTCCTTCATATATGATCATGAATGTTTCTTTACAGTTATAATTCATACCCAGTAGGAAGATGCAATTACATTAATTACTTACTGTTATTATCACGCTCAAATTTGAGACACACTCACTGTATGACCTGTTTCGCAGCATTCTACTTTCGTTTTGTCAGTTTGTATATTCTGGCATTTCATGTTAAAGCAGTATAAGAAAACGTTTTGAGTTCTGTGTTCAGACATGCTGAATTAATGATTTGATTACATTAAACATTCGAATTTTATAGCAAAAAACAGAACATTGACAACTGCCACTCATTAATTAATTATTTATACGTTTCGTCCATGTCAAATTATTATAATTATTATAATAGTTTTAACCCACGCGATGGCCATTGTTTTCAATTAGCGTAAACAGACTTCCTCGTTAACAAGCCTTAATGTATCATGAAAAATCAGAGACAACACAAGAAAATTAAATTAACAAACATGTCACCATGATTTATTTGTTACAGGTCAAATCATCTCAGCAATTATCACCTTTTGTTTGCTTCACAATCAACTTCGACGCCGGCTTGTGTTTGATCAAACTTGCATTTGGCACTTTAATTGAACTTCGAATTAGCGAGAGTAAATTAATGTATAGATTCGTGTTTGGGACCAAAAAAAAAGGTCGAATTATCCAATAATAATTCGATTTATCGAAATTTGACTTAAAAGAAGTCAAACTGCATAAAAATAGAAGGAATAAAATCGGGACCGTGAAAAAAAATCGACTTAAGCGGAAATTCGAAATAAGCGAGTTTGAGTTACTGAGAGTAGACTGTATGTAGACAATCGTGGAGTGTCGAAATCCAACAGGGACAGTACATAAAACTACAGCCGTTTACAAGGTTGATTCTACATACCTTTTACATTTACTTCTTCGAGTAACTTCCGGTTTTGGAACATCCGGGCATCCACAATTCCGGCAATATGCATTACACAGTCTACTCCTTCACATGCTCTCAAAACCAGGTCAAGGTCATTGATGTTTCCAATATGTTGATTTACGAGTACTCTTTCTGTGTATTCTACAGATAAATATATATATATGAAAAAAGGAAAATATAACAAAAACACAACTTTAAACAAGAGGTCAATGACCTTGAAGCTCTACTGATTGATTTTGATTTCAGGAAGTAGTCGCTACAAACTTGTTTTTTGAAAATTTATTTTTAGCCGTGGCGGCCATCTTGAATTTCCGGCCGACCTGAAATTTTGCTTAGACATCAAGAGCAACATTCCTGTGAAGTTCATGAAAATCCGTCAAGTAGTTTCAGAGGAGTAGTCGCTACAAGTTTTCATTATATAATTCTATGTAAACAAAGATGGCCGCTGTCAGCCATGTTTAACATCGAATCAAAACGATTTTTGACAAGGACCAACATCATGTAATGCTGATCATTTTAGAAAAAGTCCCATATCAATATCACTTATAGTTTTCAAGAAGTAGTCACTACAAACTTGTATTTTGAAAATCTATTTTAGCCATGGCGGCCATCTTGAATTTCCGGCCGACCTGAAATTTAGCTAGGATCAATTAGACATCAAGAGCAACATTTCTGTGAAGTTTCATGAAAATCCGTCAAGTAGTTTCAGAGGAGTAGTCGCTACAAGTTTTCATTATATAACTCTATGTAAACAAAGATGGCCACTGGCAGCCATGTTTAATGTCGAATCAAAATAATGTTCGACTCGGATAACCATCATGTCATGCTGATCATTTTAGAAAAAGTCCCATATCAATATCACTTATAGTTTTCAAGAAGTAGTCGCTACAAACTTATTTTTTAAAAATCTATTTTTAGCTGTGGCGGCCATCTTGAATTTCTGGCCGATCTGAAATTTTGCTAGGATCAATTAGACATTAAGAGCAACATTCCTGTAAAGTTTCATGAAAATCCTCCAAGTAGTTTCAGAGGAGTAGTCGCTACAAGTTTTTACTATATAACTCTATGTAAACAAAGATGGCCGCTGGCAGCCACGTTTAACGTCGAATCAAAACGATTTTTGATAAGGACCAACATCATGTCATGCTGATCATTTTAGAAAAAGTCCCATATCAATATCACTTATAGTTTTCAAGAAGTAGTCGCTACAAACTTGTATTTTGAAAATGTATTTTTAGCCGTGGCGCCATCTTGAATTTCCGGCCGACCTGAAATTTTGCTAGGATCAATAAGACATCAAGAGCAACATTCCTGTGAAGTTTCATGAACATCCGTCAAGTAGTTTCAGGGGAGTAGTCGCTACAAGTTTTCATTATATAACTCTATGTAAACAAAGATGGCCGCTGGCAGCCATGTTTAACGTCGAATCAAAACGATTTTCGACAAGGACCAACATCATGTCATGCTGATCATTTTAGAAAAAGTCCCATATCAATATCACTTATAGTTTTCAAGAAGTAGTCGCTACAAACTTGTATTTAAAAAATCTATTTTTAGCTTTGGCGGCCATCTTGGATTTCACATCAACATGAATTTTTGCTAGGATCAACTAGACTTCATGGGCAACATTTCTGTAAAGTTTCATGAATATCCATCCAGTAGTTTCAGAGGAGTAGTCGCTACAAATAAAAGTTTACGGACAGACGGACGGACAGACGGACGGACGACGGACGCCGCACCACGGCATAAGCTCTGCTGATCTCTGATCAGTAGAGCTAAAAATCAGTAATAGAACAGTGTGTCCACCAAATAACGTGGCAGAGTGGGGTGTGTTGGCGGGGGCGTGTAGATGTGTTTACAGATAAAAACGTACCTAATCTATTGACGTAATCCATAACATCTAACGTCCGGATTTCTGTTACATGGTGTGCATGTGTCTGTAGTAGTCCGATCACGTGTTGACCGAGAAACCCTGAAGCACCGGTCACAAGCACAACACAGGGTTTTGTCCTTGCTCTTACGTGGCCTTCATATGAAAATATCATACATTAAAAATGTCATTCAAAGACTAAAATAAATATGTGGTCTGATTTCCAGAGAGAGATTAGTATCTTCATACCAGATGTGTCAACCTAACGGATGCAGTAGAAGGTGGTTGGTTGAATGGTCTTTAATTACGTCTATTTCAGCACATGTTAGACTATATATGACCGTCGACTTTTTCGGGGTGGAGGCAGATCACCAATATTTTCCTGGGAAAAACTAATAATCCGTGAAAACCGACATTAGAAGAAGTGCCGAGAATTTTTTTTGGTAATTAAAGTTCTTGTAGGTATCACCAAACAGATACAAGTATCCCGCTTGCGACCAACGGTAGGAACATTCTTGCGCTACATTATTCGGTTCTTGTTTATTTCTTAACAGATGCGAATATCAACTCTTATTTTTTGTTCCAGGTGACAAAAATGGGACAATTCATGACTTCATACAGGTTTGGATATGCATGAATGTTTTAAGCCCAGATCTGAGAATCGGATACGATTCAAATGGACAAATTCAACAGTCTCTACAAACTATGGATATTTCAAAAAAACAATTGGTCAACTGTGTTTTTGGCTGGATATTTTGAGCAACAGAAATTAAGTTTCACAAAGACAAAATCAGGAAGTTTTACAAAGTAAATCATTGAAAATTAAAAAATTAAAAACATGTTTAAAAATTATTCGATCCATAATCTTTCCTACAAGTTTTACAAGCGATTCAATTTCGCCCAGTAATTACAGACCAATTTCATTACTTAGTTGTAAGTTTTACCTAAGTAATGAAATTGGTCTGTAATTACTGGACGAATTTGAATCGCCTGCTTTGAACAATGGTATAACAGTTGTAGTTTTCCATAAATCGGGATATACGCCTTCATTTAAAGAACGGTTAAACAGTATAGACAATTGTTTTGATATAGTAAAAACGGTTTCCTTAAGCATTCTTTGACTTATTTCATCATCTCCACTAGCTTTGTTTACTACCAAAATATTAATGATATCAATTATTTCCGATTCTTGAATTATAATCTCATCTAGTTTTGAATTAGTTAACAAATTAAACTGCGGTAATTGAGCATTTTTTTCATCAACAGAGGAAATGGAAGCAAAATAATCATTTAAACAATCTGACTTTTCTTTATCTCTGAATAAATATACAATGTCTCCATTATCTAATATAGATGCCAGAGGTGGAACCACTTCGGAGTTTTTATTCGTCTTCATGTAATGTTTCAATAATTTCCAATAATTACGCTGATCACCTATATTTGCTTCATATATTATATCTTCGAGATTACTAAAGAAGTTTTCTCTTGCATGTTTTTTTAAATTATTAACTTTGTTTCTCCGTGATTTATATAAATTCCAGTTCTCAGGTGTATTCGTACGGACAGCCTTCTGTTTTTGACGATCACGTTGTCTTGAAACGCGCCTTAATTCCGAGTCGTGCCACGGTTTATCATTAGGCCTAATAGTAACAAGTTTTAACGGAATGCATATCGTAACAAGCTCTATAAATGTATTTGTAAAAGTATTACACGCTTCATGGATGGTAAAAGTCTTACACGCTTCATGGTAAAAGTCTACGCTTTATGGTAAAAGTCTTACACTCTTCATGGTAAAAGTCTTACACGCTTCATGGATGGTAAAAGTCTTACATGCTTCATGGATGGTAAAAGTTTTACACGCTTCATGGTAAAAGTCTCACACGCTTCATGGATGGTAAAAGTCTTACACGCTTCATGGTAAAAGTCTTACACGCTTCATGGTAAAAGTCGTACACGCTTCATGGTAAAAGTCTTACATGCTTCAAGGTAAAAGTCTTACACGCTTCATGGTAAAAGTCTTACACGCTTTATGGTAAAAGTCTTACACGCTTCATGGTAAAAGTCTTACACGCTTTATGGTAAAAGTCTTACACGCTTCATGGTAAAAGTCTTACACGCTTCATGGATGGTAAAAGTCTTACACGCTTCATGGTAAAAGTCTTACACGCTTCATGGATGGTTAAAGTCTTACACGCTTCATGGTAAAAGTCTTACACGCTTCATGGTAAAAGTCTTACACGCCTCGTGGTAAAAGTCTTACACGCTTCGTGGTAAAAGTCTTACACGCTTCATGAACAGATCCATGTATTAGGATGCTCCAGTCATTAGATGTTATAAGAGCGTTAAGTTTGGCAAAATCAGCTTTTTTATAGAGCCACACACGTCTTTTGTGTGTGCATTTTGTTTCATATGTTAATGGCATAAATACATATGTACTTTAGTGATCACTGATTTCACTAGGTGTTTTTATTATACTAGAGTTTATACATTTAAAGTCAATAGGGTATAATAAGGTCGACGACCGATCAGAAACGCGCGTTGGTTCATCTATAACATTTTTCAGATTATTAATGAGTATTATATCTTTCAGATTTAATTGGTCTTCGTTAATATCTCCAACCATAACTATGTTGTTGCAAGTATCAAGAGATTTTTCAATGCAGATATTTAAATCTTCCCAAAAACTAATAGGCGCCTTTGGTTGTCTATAAACTGGACATACAATAAACGATTGTTCTCGGTCTTTTATTTCTATCCAAAAAATCCCTACTTACATGTAAATAGTCACGGTATATTGCAAATTCTGTGTAGAAATATTTAATATTTAATAACGTGTACTGTAACCATGCACAATGACCATACAGTTGAATGTGATTTACAAAGGCAATACATGAACCTTGCGACAAATAGTTCACAAACGAGGACGTGCATAAATCCTTGGTAATGCTGTATAGTGGGAGTATAACATCTCCTGATAAATGACTGACGAACTGAAGTGTCGTTTAACGGCTAGCCGACACATTGTTTGTTTGTTTGTTTGGTGTTTTGCGTCATTTTCAACACATGTAATGTTATATATGACGGTCGATTTTTTTGTGGAGGAGGCAGACCACCCACTTTTCCTGGGTAGAACCCAATACTGTACACCTCCGCCATCCGTAAGAATCGACACTTCCTCGCTTATAAGACGAGCTCCCGGTGGGATTCGAACCCGCCCGCAGCGGTGAGTGGCGAGCAGGTTTACAACGCAACGTCGTTAACCCCTCGGCCACGGAGACACCCCCGACACATTGTTTAGGTTATTATGAGAGAGGAAGTATACAAAGGAATCAATAAACTCAATGACAGTCATGATACAGTAATAATTTCATATAAAGTTATTTACCGTGTCCTTCGTCCATGTTTGCTCTTAATCCACGTAAGTTTAGTATTTCGCTCTAAATAACATGTATGTATATGTTAACGTATTTGTAACACGCTGTATACACCCTGTTGATAACTGTACAGATATCGAAATATATTCTAAATATAGAATGTCGAACTAGACGTATATGTTTATATTGAATTGCTATTAAAGGCACACACTGCAGTCTTGATTTTTTAAAAACTCATGGCGACGGCGACAATAAAAACAGTAAATTAAATTTACTTGATTTAATATGTATAATAATGGGCACCAGCCAAAACTGTTAATACTAAACAACTCATGTAATAGAGCCTTGTACGATATATTATATATGCATTACCTCATGTTTTCATGTGTATGTATGAACTGAGTGAATAAACGATTTGTATTGCATTACGTGGTCCCGCCTTAATTCCATTAAGTTGTGTGAAAGCTTATATTAGCAGGATTTTACAACGGATATTACGACAATAAAACTCGTTTAAAAACATTTTTAACCGAAAAATGCGATAACCTGTTTAAAATGACCACCTATTAAATGTTTTAATTTTGCAATATGCTAACCTTTTAATGCGAAATTAAGGTTTAATTTCATACCCCAGCCAACCCCATTTTCGCTTCTTGGAGAAGGGGTTGGATAGGGTATGAAAGTTAATACTCGGACCACGTAATGGTATTTGCCACCTGTTAGTTGTGTTTTTTGTTTACATAACTTGCATTTTGAAATCATCATTAATTGTTAGACGAGCTCAAAGCAAATTGTTTTTGCATATATCATTATTGTTAATCATATCGCACCAATAATATATGTAAACCTATGTTAGAACAAGAAGAAGAAAATGAAAACTCAAACTGTATTTAATTATCAGGTGTAAAGTCAAACAGATACTGGGTTAATAAATCTGGGTTCCAATTTTAAAGTTTGATAAAAACATCAAGATTAGATTTTTCCGTGTGCCCCTTAAGAATTATATCCCCCTATGTGAAATCCCTGGATAAAAACAAGAAACTCAAACAAACCTGAATATTGTTTTCTGTATGAAATACTCCAGTCTCCCATAAAGCAGACTGGAGAAGAATTTTTCAGTTTAATATGCTGACCCTTGAATCGTGTCGGTGCAACCCTTGAAAACTAAATACAACTTTAATAAATATGCGAATTCATCCATACTCAGCGTTTGATCTACGCTATATAGGTCACTTGTAATCAAGTTTGTATTTATTATTCAAGGAACAAAAGTGAAAACATGTTAAACTGGAATGTTCGTGTACATTTGAAGTATATTTGACTTCTGACTGTTTACTCATCTTATATGCAGTTTGAATGGGATTAGTCATAAGGGGACATAAATCTTAAACGACTGATCATAACGCATGGTTATTCACCTTTTTTTCGTACGCCGGATGCTCGGCCAATTAAACGTTTATCCGGGTCTATGCCGGATGCCATGGAATAGGGTAGTGAGGGAAACTCTCATTTATGGGACCACCGGTTCACGTCAATTCCGACTGGCGAAGAAATATAAAGAACCCAAACGAATGAAACGAGACTATTAAAGGTATAGCTTTATAGTCAACGTCCTTATTAGTTAAACTCAACTTGATATATAATTAAGTTGTACATAACAATGCATTTTATTTATATTTAATATGTGAGTAATTCAATAAAAGAAAATAAACTTAAAAGCACATTAAGGAAAAACAATGCATATGTCGATTTTCTTCTAGAGAAAGTGACATATCCATGATGTGTCTACACATATGCGAGTTTTATATTATTTCTGTCAAATACAAAAGTCCTTATACACACGCCTGGTCGTCTTGTGTAATTCATTTGTACATTAATACAATTTTGTCCAATGGCATTCAAATTAAACGTTGTTCAAATATGCATTCATTTGACATGTATGCAATGACACTTAACAAAGATGCATGGTGACAAAAAATGACACATACTATAATAGCCTTTGCGTCCATTGTAAACCCAGATCAGCCTGCGAGTAACTCGTAAACTAAACTGATCAAGGTTTGCAATGTCCGACTGCCGATCAGTCATTTTCCCCAAAACACCTCTTTGTCACATAAATGGATTGGTCTTAATTCAAAGAAAGAACAGTCCATTATACATATATATGTAGCGAGTTAAGGGTTAAGTCCAATCTGTATGTTATATTTTAAAATTTAATGGCTACTATACTAGTAACCCTGCAATCATGAGTGTGATTTCGGGGACGTACCGGGTACCAGTCTACTTGATCCTATCGAAATACACATATAAGGTTTTATGTTGACCTGAAACATAAATTAAAAACCGATTACCGAAGGAGGGTTGCTGAACTACTATACTAGTAACAGTGCTAGTACATGTATTTGTACTTTTATGCATACTATTCCCATTTTATTTTAAAGAAATATAGTAAATTTTGGGCTTAATGAATACTTAGATGTACTTCTTCGCACAGGCTGGCAGTAGAATCTGGAAGATGGCGAAAACCCATCTGTGTATCATTTGATGAACGAAAATGCACATTTTGTCAAGTCTTAGAAGACGAGTACCATTTTGTCATCGAATGTCAAGCTTATCAGGAGCTGCGTACTAAATATATCAAAAAGTATTATTGGGAACATTCAAATTGTTTTACATTTTTGAGAATTAATAAAAAGTGAAAACGCTACTGAGATTAGAAATCTAGCAATCTATGTATACAAAGCATTTGAAAAACGATACACGATGCTTAGAGTGTAAGTTTTAAATATGTTATATAGTGATACTAATCAATATTTGTTATATGATATAAGTTAAACATATATGCCAGTCACTCCGTCTCTTCCTGGCACTAGTGCGTGTAACGTATATTTTCTTAAAATGACAGGACAACTCAAACAACAACAAAAATTTGCCTTTCAGTAATATATAATGACATTTGTTATTATAACTATGCAACTGAATAGACTATTTTTTTATATAAATCATGATATGTACTATTGTATGCCATCTGACCATGCCACAATGTAATTAGTGATGCTATGCTCATGACTCTTGGTAGAGTTATTGCATACTAAAGAATCTTATTCTTCTTCTTCATATACATGCATACCAAAAATATGCCTCCATAACACTATTTGACCCAATCGATTTCGATTAATTATTTCGATTAAGGGATTTTCATTTTTCGTCATTCAAGACATCAAAAGCCATAGATTTCCAGAGAAAGTCCATACCAAGTTGCATTAAAGGGTCATTCTGAGCTAAACTGCAATATTCAACTTGATAAAACTATGATGTACAGTGTAAACAAGGCAAAAGTATACAGCATTCTTAACATGTCTTAGCATGTTTTAAAGATGTTCAAGTATATAAAACTGTGATCCCATTTAACTCTGAACAACGTTTCATCAAGGGAATTAACTCTCATATCAAATATCAACATGAATTATAGACAAGTTGTTTCCCTTGATTAAAAACGACCTACAAACACCATTCAACATTTTTTCAACGGTCTATCCAATGCTCAATTTGAAGGTGCCGCTACACTGAAATACCATGCCATATACACATGGCGTATGGCGTTATACCCCACCCAGTCATATTACGCTGATACCGGGTATACCACTTTTATGAAGTCTTTGTGGTGATCCAGTCGGGGATTGAACCCCTTACCTTCCGCGTGCATCATGCCAAGCATTCTATGGAAAAAAGAGCACGGCCAAAATCAATTGTAAAAGGCGAGATAACGTTCCAGGTTAAACCTTTATAAAATATACTAATTAAAAAATAACGAATGAGATAGTTATGTCAGTTACGAGCCTTTATAAGATCATGCGGTAGATGTGTACAAAGTTGCATTGTTGTAGACCTATATAATACTTTGAAAGCTATTTGCCATAACAATGCCGAAGATGTGTACAGATTCATTGTTGTGTGTTTAAAACTTATAAGCCACAATCAGTTGTCAGCCAGATGGACAGAACGTGACGGACGTACGGACAGACAATACAACGAAATGATAAGTCACTTGGGCGTATGAAAATGGACATAATTTGGTTAAAAATAGCATAAGAGTTAGGGTTCTTACACTCTGTAGGTGTCGTTACGTTCTAATCCGGTATAAAGTTTCATGCGATTACCTTAAACCATTTTTAGCTCTACTGATCTGAGATCAGCAGAGCTTATGCCGTGGTGCGGCGTCCGTCGTCTGTCCGTCTGTCCGTCCGTTAACTTGTATTTGTAGCGACTACTCCTCTGAAACTACTGAATGGATATTCATAAAACTTTACAAAAATGTTGCCCATGAAGTCTAGTTGATCCTAGCAAAAATTCATGTTGATGTGAAATCCAAGATGGCCGCCAAAGCTAAAAATAGATTTTTTAAATACAAGTTTGTAGCGACTACTGCTTGAAAACTATAAGTGATATTGATATGGGACTTTTTCTAAAATGATCAGCATGACATGATGTTGGTCCTTATCAAAAATTGTTTTGATTCGACGTTAAACGTGGCTGCCAGCGGCCATCTTTGTTTACATAGAGTCATATAGTAAAAACTTGTAGCGACTACTCCTCTAAAACTGCTTGGCGGATTTTCATGAAACTTTACAGGAATGTTGCTCTTAATGTCTAATTGATCCTAGCAAAATTTCAGATCGGCCAGAAATTCAAAATGGCTGCCACAGTTAAAAATAGATTTTTAAAAAATGAGTTTGTAGCGACTACTTCTTGAAAACTATATGTGATATTGATATGGGACTTTTTCTAAAATGATCAGCATGACATGATGGTTATCCGAGTCTAACATTATTTTGATTCGACATTAAACATGGCTGCCAGTGGCCATCTTTGTTTACATAGAGTTATATAATGAAAACTTGTAGCGACTACTCCTCTGAAACTACTTGACGGATTTTCATGAAACTTCACAAAAATGTTGCTCTTGATGTCTAATTGATCCTAGCAAAATTTCAGGTCGGCCGGAAATTCAAGATGGCCGCCATGGCTAAAAATAGATTTTCAAAATACAAGTTTGTAGCGACTACTTCTTGAAAACTATAAGTGATATTGATATGGGACTTTTTCTAAAATGATCAGCATGACATGATGGTTATCCGAGTCGAACATTATTTTGATTCGACGTTAAACGTGGCTGCCAGCGGCAATCTTTGTTTACATTTAGTTATATAGTAAAAACTTGTAGCGACTACTCCTCTGAAACTACTTGGCGGATTTTCATGAAACTTTACAGGAATGTTGCTCTTAATGTCTAATTGATCCTAACAAAATTTCAGATCGGCCAGAAATTCAAGATGGCTGCCACAGTTAAAAATAGATTTTTAAAAAATAAGTTTGTAACGACTACTTCTTGAAAACTATTAAGTGATATTGATATGGGACTTTTTCTAAAATGATCAGCATGACATGATGGTTATCCGAGTCGAACATTATTTTGATTCGACATTAAACATGGCTGCCAGTGGCCATCTTTGTTTACATAGAGTTATATAATGAAAACTTGTAGCGACTTCTCCTCTGAAACTACTTGACGGATTTTCATGAACTTCACAGGAATGTTGCTCTTGATGTCTAATTGATCCTAGCAAAATTTCAGGTCGGCCGGAAATTCAAGATGGCCGCCACGGCTAAAAATAAATTTTCAAAAAACAAGTTTGTAGCGACTACTTCCTGAAATCAAAATCGATCAGTAGAGCTTCAAGGTCATTGACCTCTTGTTATTAAAGATATGCTGTAGACAAGATTTGTTTGTTGTTGATTTTTAACGTCGTTTTTCAGAACAGTGTTAGACTATGTATGCTGGTCGATACTTATTACTGTGTATAACCAGTACTGTATACCTCCCGCCATCCGTAAGACTAGACAATTTCTCACTAACAAGTTGACCTCCCAGTGGGATTCGAATCCGCAGCAGTGAGAGGCAAGACGGTTTCAAACTCAGCGTTTTTACCCGCTCCGTATATGAAAAGCGAGATCGACAGACAGACGGAATGGGGGAAGGACAGGCAGAAGGACAGATAACGTGGCAATTGTATGTTCCGTTGTGAAGCATGCTAAACAGAGCACCGCCTAGAGGGAGATATACGCGTCGTTTCATTGTTGTTGACCTAATACTTTGAAAGTTATTAGCCACAGTCACATATAAAAAAGCAATGTTATTTTTTAGCAAAAACATACAAAAATGGATCCATCAGTTATGGGCCTTTTGCACATGTATTCTGAATCTATTGTGAATGGTCGTAACTAATGTTGATAGACCTATTGGTCCGACCCCACTTGCATATACTTATAATTACATGGCAATAAAATATGTTTAAATCAAATCATGCTGGAAATGTGTACAGTTTCATTGTTGTTGACCTTACACTTTGAAAGTTATTGGCAATGTTATATCTGGTTAAACCTTATTTAAAGCGAAATAATTAAAAAAAAAAATATGCATCAGAGATTTATGGACCGTTTTCCGTTGTAGACGTAATACTTTGGAAGTTACTGTAAAGCCAAGGTTAAGTTCCAGATTAAATGGTTTTAAAAATGAAATAATTTGAAAATGTCAATCAACGAGTTATGGACCTTTTTCGGATATATTCATTGGATCATGCTGAAGATGTATAAACAGTTTCATTGTTGTAGACCATATACTTTGAAAGTTATTGGCAAGGTTAAGTTACAGGTTAAACATGTTTTTCAAATGGAAATAATTCAAACACGAGTGTATCGCTCTACTGATTTTAGGCTGCATTGTGTCATACATTCATTCATGGACTGCTGTAGAACGAACGAAACGGGCAAAACGTGTTATATCAGATGGACACTAGTCATATAATATTGAAGTAAACCTAATAAACAGTGTATGCTAAATCAGCATAATATATGTATATTAACCCTTAGCCCGCTATAAATGTATAATGGACTGTCCTTTCTTTAAATTTAGACCATTCCATTTATGTTAGAAAGGGGTGTTTTGGTTAAATGACTGATGAGCAGCCAGACAGTGGAAATCTTGACCAGCCTTACTCGCAGGCTGATCTGAGTTTACACTGGCTGCAAAGGCTGTTGTAGTCACCCTTAGCAGGCTGAGAGTTAAACAGCAATGACAGAAGAAAAAACAATAGCATATAGAAAATTAAACATTAATATTTATTTCTAATACTCTTAAA
Organism: Cyrtodaria siliqua; assembly: GCA_037043455.1. NCBI lineage: Eukaryota > Metazoa > Mollusca > Bivalvia > Adapedonta > Hiatellidae > Cyrtodaria > Cyrtodaria siliqua. The sequence continues at coordinate 191,121 of JAWPHD010002653.1, read as the reverse complement.
TAAAAGTATTGTACAGCAGTTGATGCATCAAAGACACAAAAAAAATTTCAACACAGCTTTCATAAATATTATACCATTACTTGGAGTTTTATTGATATATAATACACATAACTTGACAAATTCTATTTTACATAAAACATAAAGTAAATAAAAATAATCGTTAAAAATGATTAAATGTTTTTTGAAATATTAGAACATGACATAAACAAGGAAATGTTTCATAGAAACACATTTGAGTTTTGTTCATTAGGCAAGTATGTGACGTGAATGCGAAAAGTCACCATGGGCAAGTTAAGGATAATCTCCGTGAGTGAACATAATAAACACGTTTATATGGCATATCTTACAGTCTTGTTTCACCCAGTTCATGAGATGTCCACCTGAGTTACATTTTAAAAACACAGATTAACTTTAAAAAAAATACCGGTATATATATTTGGTAGCAACAAATAGTGCTGAACTATCATCTATTTTCAAACGTTTTCAAAACACTTATAAGCCCGTGCTAAAAAAAGTTGTTTTTTAATTTTGTTTGTGGATTTATAATTGTTTTATGGTGCACAAAAACACAAAAATTCGAGGCTCACCCATCACCATTTCCATCAAACTAAATATATGCAAAAGGGACTTATAACCTTCTCACCTGCAGAACTTCAGAATTGCAGAGTTGCTGCACATTATAGACATATTCCATTTTACGCTGGAAATAGTCATTGTTTTCTACACCACTTAAAGAAACTAACCTGCCAAATAACCACAACATTACACTATACAACGTTTATTAAAACTCTATCCAGGTGTGTAGATCATATAATGAACAAATAATATATGGTGCTGAGGTCCACATGCAAGTTTATGGACTGGGCACTCAGACCTTGAATGTTATATCATATAACATTCTAGGTGTGACTGCCCAGTCCATAAGTTGCATGTGGATCGAAGCACCATATATTATTTATCATATTATACTGAACCTCACAAACAAATTAAAACAATACATTTTATATTTTAAATGTGACGTCGGGTTTTTTCACATGTCCGAAATTATAGCTCTTTGACCTGGGCCGGTCGCTATCGCAGAATAGTGACCGGATGATGTCACATTGCGCAAAGGAGGAAATATGCAAATGAGGTATAATATTAATGTATATTTGCCAATTAAAAGTATAGGTTTATTCACAGATTCTTAAAATACCTGTGACTGAATATGCGTAAAATAAATTACGAGCTGGTAACTCTTAATTCGACGCTTCTGTTTTGGGGTTTGGTCCGACTGGTTAAAGCCATTTATATTGTGTCTATAGAGTTTAGATTCTCAAAAAATGTAAGTTTTAAATATACCTCATAGTCAGAAGGTTTAGAAACAATGTACATCTGTTGTAAAATGTGCATGCTGATGGCGGGATAGCCAAAAAAGTAAACTTGATGGTATAGTAGGTTTGCGATCAATTCTAAAATGAAACTGTCAAAATCTCTGGTGCAGTTATTGAGAAGTGTGTTATGGTTTCGACTATGTAACGTACTTCTCGTTACAGCAGCATCAATATACAAATAGGGCTCAATATCAGTGATAATATGTTCTAAAAATAAATTAAAACGGGCAATGATTTCGGACAAACGGTTCATTATTTACAAGTCAAGTCTATATGTGTATTATGTCGGACATCGTCTTGGGAAGTTAACACAATGTATGACGTCACTGAGATTTAGCCCAGATATATCCCTATTGAGGAAAATTGGTCCAGCGGTTGAAAAAGTAACTTCAAATAGAACTATCACTGTTAGAGTGAAGATGATCCCAGATTTGGTAGTATCTGCCATGAACTTGAATCTGACGGAAGGCCGGATCACATAGGAGCAGACGCGCTCAGAAGATCCTGCATCAAAGAAGTGATCATCGATGTATTGTTGCTGTTTGAATCTGACGGAAGGCCGGATCACATAGGAGCAGACGCGCTCATAAGATCCTGCATCAAAGAAGTGATCGTCGATGTATTGCTGTTGTTGTTTGAATTGAGACTGAAGCACAACACATTTCTCGCTGAAAGTACTTTGAAACCCAAGTAAAGTTTGTTTTTGTGTATTGTTGATGTACTTTTATTTAATTGTTTATTTTCAGACCAAAACTATTAGAAGATACTACTACAGCAATTCCTCCAGTCGCTCCAACTAAAAAAGGTTCCAACGAAAGAACAAAGCTTAATAGTCCACGCATGGTTCCATCCTGTATCGATGTTAATCATATAAGCGACGTTGATGATGTCATCCTTTCCCCGACACAAGATGTTCTTGAATGTGAGTTTTATTGATGATTTTGGTGTACAACTGTGGTTATGTACACAACATGGTATATGTAATTCGTTTTTAATTAACAAACTGATAACTATAACATGCACAAAACCATAACACATTTACTCGTCATAAAATAAGTAAATGACAATGGATAAAAAGTAAAACATTTTATGTCGAACACCAATTACATTACAACATGGTGTAAACTTGAGATGTGACAATATGGGTTCTTGTTTTGATATTGTTGGTTGCCGGTTGTGGGTTTGATTGCCCCTAGTTCAATAAAAGTACCTTAATTAGTTTTGATGTCATATCCATATACTATTGAACACATACTTGGCCTTAATGTTCATGCTAATATGTTATCTTTTCAAATCATGCTGACTCCAGATGTCATGTTGTGTGATAGTTCTTCTCCATCAGCTAAGAAATGCGACGTCAAGTATTCTTCACTAATTTCCATCTTTTATAAACGTCCAGATCTTTAAAATTGGTGTTTAGAGTCTTTCAAGGGTCACTATTATATATAGATATAAAAATCGAACAGGAAAAGCAGCATTCAAGGACGACAGTCAACCACAAACACACACAGAAACAAAGAACACATTTAAAGATGAATAAAAGGCCAAATAAGACATCATGCACAAACACAAAAGGGTTGACAATAGGGCTACCGCGTTGGAACGGCCAGTGGCAAAAAAGGCCGCAGGGGTTTAAACCAGGTTCTAGGGTGCACGAAACCTCACACTTACCTTACGTCAACCCAATAAAACGGGACAGCGTAAATAAAGAAATCCCCGCCATGAACTATTCTCTAACCAATTGTTCTTTCTGTAACAGAGATGAGAAGAAAGCATACAGAGGCATCCTGGATATAAATCGTCATGAAAGTACCAAGGTGGTAGTCGCTGACGCCGCTGTGGTTTGCTCTATGTATGACAATGACTTTGAAGATTCAGACATGGGTGCTGGGTGCCACATTGTATTGATGTCATAATGCCTTGATGCATATAATATATATGTAGCGAGACGAAATGAGCATGTTAGAGGCATGTTTGTTAGAATAGGTGTGAATTGAAGAGCGAATTAAAATAAAATTGATCAGAATGTGTATGTCACACTATTTAACATTGTAACTGTCATCAAATTATTGAAACAATATGTCGAGATTCAAAACTATATTCACACCAGTCTAAGCAGACTTCTTTTTGGTTTTAACCTTTAAGATGAGTATATGTGCAAAACTGTTCTGAAATCCCTCCATGCATGAAAATAGTTATGGAGCGGACACAAAAAGGGACTGACGTACGTACGGATGGCACAAACAATATGCCAATTTGTTTTATGTATGCCAGATCTTCAATACATGTAATAGTTCTGACACAGACACAATATTTGCCTCATTATATGTATATAAACTGATGAATAACACTCCTTAAACTTGGCGATACCACAAGTGTTTGTTTTGAGTGGTGTTTTACATAATTTTCATCACATGTTAGGCCATATATGAGGCAGACCATCCCATTTTCCTGGGTAGAACCAGTACTGTAAATCTCACGCCATCCGTAAGAATCGACACTTTCTAACCTGACAAGTCGAGCTCCCAGTGGGATTCGAACCCGCAGCGGTGAGAGACGCGACTGTTTTAGACGCAGCACCTGTCCCGACCATGGAGGCATGGGTTCACTGCATCAGTTTAAGGCGATGAATAAATGTGTCAGAGTTATTTTGAAATACTCCATACATGCAAGGTTTATGGTTCGGGCACGAATTGTGATTTGACCAGAGTGGCTTTGACCTTGAGCTTTTCGTGGAATTGTCTGAATATTAATTTCTACAGAAAACTTAAAACATTTTATTTGAATGTCTGGTGTTATTAATGCACAAGGTGTTATCAATCATTGTGTTATCAATGCACATAGTGTTATCAATCATTGTGTTATCAATGCATTAGGTGTTATCAATCATTGTGTTATCAATGCACAAGGTGTTATCAATCATTGTGTTATCAATGCACAAGGTGTTATCAATCATTGTGTTATCAATCATTGTGTTATCACTCATTGTGTTATCAATCCTTGTGTTATCAATGCACAAGGTGTTATCAATCATTGTGTTATCAATCATTGTGTTATCAATCATTGTGTTATCAATATTTGTGTTATCAATGCACAAGGTGTTATCAATCATTGTGTTATCAATGCACAAGGTGTTATCAATCATTGTGTTATCAATCATTGTGTTATCAATCTTTGTGTTATCAATTGTGAACTGATAAATAATGCTGATAAATAATGCTGTTAACTTGCTGCTTTAGTTACACATTATATCTGTGCTTATAGCCATTTTCCTGCCACCGACATAATTGTTAGAAATTAAACAAAAACATGTGTTATATGACAATCTAGGCCTGTCGCACACATTAATTTGTTTACAAATAAGGACGTTGTACACTTAATAAGATTAAAGAGACACAGGTGAGTTAATAGTTATCTTTTACACATATGTCCGTGCATCAAACCAAAACGCACGTGTACAAACATAGATAATATGATAGTTCAAGGGGAATATAAAGCAAAATTGCTTCGTGTCCCGTTTAAAATACAGAACCTAAACTCTCACGCTACTTAGCTACATTTTTTTTGTAATATGTCATGGATCGTTTCATTGCATCGTCGTAGCTAAAGCGTGGAACATATCCTAACATCCTTTTTGCCTTGTCATTTTTAAAGTATATATTAAATTTCTGATAATGTAAAGCCGATGGGCCTACAGCGACATTAACATCGAAAACGAGCCTTACGACCAGCAACACATAGTAGACAAAATACATTATAACTATTAAACAATTCAGCGGAAGTCTGAAAGGAAACTGTCTGAAACCGCATCCTTCATAAAATGGCTTTAAAGACTCCATGAAACCCTGAACTGGAGTATCGTCAATGGCAAAAAAAGCATTTCCTCCCACTGTGTCAGTGTTCTTAGATTTCAATTCCTTTCCAGACGATTCAAACATGGTCTTTTCTGCGCATATGAACATCCATGCGGCGTTACCACCGTAGGTTTGTTGGTGTCGGGCGTCATTTGGATAGAACCGGAAGTATGACCTAGTTGTTTTCGCCATGTTTAATGCAACCGTTATGGCGTGATTGTCACCTTCACCGTACATGGTCGGAGGACGGATAGATACAGTCGTCATATGCTCACCTGTAAAAAGGCTCACCTGTAAAAAGAATAAAATAATTCAGTAGGGGGAAAATGAAAGAAATAGAACAATTCTAAGGATATATTCATTTTAAATTGCCTACCATGCTCTGGCATTTCTTCACTCAAATTATTAGAGACTGGAACAACATGCCCCCAGATTTAGTGAATGCAAGATCCCTTGAATATTTTAAGAAGCGAGTATCCACACTCGTTATAAATATCTCCATAAGATCTTGCTTCTACCCTATCAATGTACATATTTCCACATATCTTTTTTCTTATGACGCAAACAACCTCCTCCACTGGCAATAACTTCAGTCAGTTGAAGATGGCCAGTTGTTTGATAAAAGTAGAAGCAGAAAATGTTTTATCAAACAAGTCTCACTAAACATATATCTCCTTTGCAAGCAATGGTAGGAATATTATTGAGCTTCAAAGAAAAGAACTGTGTTAGTCACTTCTTGTTTAAAATTCCTTAAAATGTGCAAATAGTTTCTCTTTTTTGTTCCAGGTGACAAGAATGGAACATGTTCATGATTTCATACAGGTTTGGATATGCCTGAATGTTTCGAGCCCATATCTGAGAATCGAACAACATTGGAAAGTGAAATGGACAAATTCAGCAAGATCTCTAGCAACTACAGATATTTAAAAAGAAAAGTATTTTTTGTAACTCCGTGTTTTTGCTGGATATTTCGAGCAACAGACTTTAAATTTATTTCAAAAAAAATATTTAAAAAGAAATCAGGAAGTTGTATAGTGGTCCTGAGATGTCCTGCTACATAAGCAATGTATAGTGAGACGTAAAGAATTGTTACTGGAAATTGGTTTTCCGATTAAAATCTCTGGCTTTTTTAGGTTGCTACTTTAGACGAAACAGTGACCAGTTGGGCGCTACTTTAGTGTTAGTGGTGCGTAACATTTAACCATACTTATATTTAATGGTGCAGACATTTTTACCTAATGATATTGATATTTTTATAATTTTTACGTACCATTTGCCTTTAGAACGAGCTCCTCTGCTTCACATTTGGTTATTGCGTAGTCTTGAAAGAAGAAAGTATCTGGTTTCGAAGTCGTGTCTTCTGTACCGTCGATGATGTCATGGTAGCCAAGGACTACGTCAATGGTGCTGCAGTATATAAAGCGTCTAACGCCCTGCTGTCGGCACGCTTTAAGAATAGTCTCTGTCCCTGGAATAATATAAAGAAATATAAAAAGATCGGACAGGGAAAGTAGCATTCAAGGAGGACAGTCAACCACAAAACACAGAAACAAACACGCAAACAGACAAACAAGAAGGCAAAAGCAATAATAAATGCTAACGACATCACAAACACAAAAGGGTTGACAATAGGGCTATCGCCTTGGAACGGTCAGTGGCAAAGTAGGCCACTGGGGGATTAAACCGGGTCTAGGGTGCACCAAACCTCACACTTACCCTACTGTCATCCCATTAAAACAGGACAGTGTAAATAAAGAAATCCCCGCCATAATCTAATCTAAGTGTAACTTCAGAAATAATAATTATATATGTAAATAGCGATAATAATTATTAAACAAATTTAACACAAGCAAGGTTATACGCAAGCGTAAAATAACCATCGATAAAAATAGACTAGATGCAACTGGGAGAAAATACAATAAAAATACAACATAAGATAGTAGAATAAATTAAACAACAAAAATGTATGGTTCTCGTCATAGAAACAACAGAACAAGTCACCGTTGCTTAAATACTTTTAGATATTAGGAACAAATGGTATCACGGATACATATATTGGTAATCAAGTTCACGCCCGAACGCTGTTTGTACCAGACAATTATTTTCCTAACGTGCAATACTTAGCAGCCCGCTTCCCGGAAGTACTTACTTGATACCCACTCATTTTCAAAATCCTCACCATCAGTGTCACCTGCTTAACACTTTATATTTAAGGCACAAGACGTCACTCTGTTACATTATAAGTTAGTACACGTACACCTTCAACTCAGTACTGCGTTTCGAAATGTCAAATAGCTGTTCATTGCTTTTCCCATATTTAAGAATATCAAATACATAATAAGCAATTTAGTTTGAAATATTAAAATACTTATAAATAATGATAAGCAAATATGCAAGTAGAAAATCTAACACGAGTTGTTGTGTGGTTTGTGTGTAGATGTGTTTATGCATGTGCCATGTGGCCTTGTGTGCTTGTGTGTGCGTGCGAGAGTGCGTTCCGTGCCGTGCGTGCGTGTCTTGCATAGTCCCGTTAGGGCACAACGTTGCCAGGACTATGACAAGAAATAACTGTATTTCTAAACTCTATAACAAAAAAGCACATTATAATATTATAATCATTGAGTGCGTGCCGTGCGTGCCGTGCGTGCGTACTTGCGTGTATTGCATAGTCCCGTTAGGGCTCAACATTGCCAGAAATAGCTCTATTTCTAAACTCTATAAAAAAAAAAGCACCTTATAATATTATAATCACTGAGTGCTATTAGAATGATATTTTTAAATCTAAATATATATATATATATATGTAGACAATCGTGGAGTGTCGAAATCCAACAGGGACAGTACATAAAACTACAGCCGTTTACAAGGTTGATTCTACATACCTTTTACATTTACTTCTTCGAGTAACTTCCGGTGTCACGTGAGATCCACACGCGTGGACAAAAAAAGTCCACGCGTGTGGACAAAAAGTCCACGCGTGTGGATCTCACGCGGGGTTCATGAGATTCACACGTGAGATCAACACGCATGTCAAGTATGTATTGTTTAATGATGTATTGTGTATGTATAACATGTGAATCATACGTTTTTGGTATTTTTCAGTTATCTGTTGAACTTTTTGATAAAATAATATAACAGTAAAGCCCACTGTGACGGTGATAATATTCGTAGAATGTTGCTAAACTTTGTTTTTATTTCAAAGCGGCAATTTATTTTAAAAATATAATATTGTACAAACGAAAATAGGATGAGTCTGAAGTCAGCCTTAAAAGGGTCAAGTGATAAATAGATACACTAAACAAATACAATAATTCAATACAATTGATTGATTGCTTTTCATCATATAACACACGTATTACAGCCAGTGCGGAACCAGCATTTCAGCTTAGCAGGGTGGAGCCCAATGTTGGGAGTGAGGTGAATGGGATGTGGGTGGGAAGAATTGCTGTTAAGTGTACTTTTCGGAGTTTATTGGATGGCAGCTGCTTTCGTCCCATGTTTATGCTTTGAATAGGCACCAACCCCCTAAATCCGTGCCTGAGCAATAACATCATATTTATAAAATACAAAACGAATGCACATGCGCAAATGACGGCGGAAAACAGTTTTTTTATGTATATATATATTTTATATAATTTAATTAATTTTATATTGTGTTATTGGCGTGTTGTTATGTTCCCTCAAATCCGGAATCTCCGTTTCATCAGTTAATTAATTTCGATTCTGAGTTGGTAAAATGGTTTAAAATGTATAGCTCGTATACATAATGTTTTATGGTCGGCCTTTTACATAGTTTGGATTTTATACTAGGGAATGTGGTATTACAACTTTATATTGAGTGATGAAATAATGACTAAATAAGGGAATTGAATTGAATTGAAACGGAATGTGGTATTATAACTTATTGAGTGATGAAAGAATTACTACATAAATTACTTACGGAGTGGTAAAATATTGACTAAATAAGTAACTTTAATTGAATTGAATATTGTTTAACGGCTCATCAACACATTATAGGTTATTTAGAGCCGCCCCAGAGAGAGTGTGAAGTGGTATTAAAACATACTGAGTGGTGAAATAAATAAATTAAATGACTAAATAAGGAAATAGAATTGTATTGAATCTTGTTTAACGGTTCATCAACACATTATAGGTTATTTAGAGCCGCCCCAGAGAAAGGGGAAGGTGGTATTATAAATTATTGATCGGTGAACATCTTAATTAAATTGAATCTTGTTTAGCGGCTCATCAACACATTAAATATTATTTAGAGCCGCCGCAGAGAAAGTGGAAGGGGTATTACAACTTATAATGACCAAATAAGGAAATTTCGTTTAGCTTAAACTTATTTATTTTACATAGATTGTAACGAAAGCTCTATGAACTTATTTGAATCACTCTCGATGTCTTCCTGGGTAGAACCAGAACTAAGCATTTGCAGATAAAGTGTCTTGCTCAGGGACACAACGCATATGGCAATGGTGTGGATCAAACCCACGACTTTTGGATCATGGGTCCAACGCTCTACCACTAGACCACAGCGCTCCACTTGGTTTAACGGCTCATCACACATTTTAATTATTTAGAGCCGCCACAGAGATAAAAGAAGGGTACATATGAGTCGAGGAACCTTACCTACTCTTATTAGCGATTAGATTAGTATGTTTTAACGCGATCGGAGGATAGACTCCAATACACGGTACCACCCAGTTTACGTCCCCATCCAACGGACTAAAGCTTAAGTTTATATTGTATGTATTTGATTGATTTGCCCAAGGATCTTTTCAGATTTATTGCGATATTTTATATGTACATTTGTTCAGTTTATGGAGGATGATCTCCAACCCCCATACACTTATGACGAGACAAATAAAGTTTCTTTATTTCTACCCGAATCTATGTTCAGTAGAGTTCGTGAAATTCTAAAAATAGAAAAAAAGAGTAAAGAAACTCTAGAAGGGCGTAAGAAGCGTTTTAGGCATGGTTTCCAATCTGAAAGCAAATGATACATATAAATAATGTTTAACAGTTAGCTCTATGCTCAACTTGACTTTGTATTGCTGCCCTGCTGGAATACCCCGCCGTTCAATGATACCACAACCAGTCACATACTAACAACGGCCCGACATGTCCCAGCACTACGCTTTATTTATGCTGAGCCTCAAGTAATGGAGTACCATTGTTATATAGTCTTTGGAATGGCCCAGCTGGGGACTGAACACACTATAGTCGAAAGTAGACCCAACTCCACGGTTTTGTATGTAACACTAACGGTTTGTTTGTGTGTATGGTGTTTTACGTCATTTTCAACACATGTAGGGTTATATATGACGGTCGCCTGTTTGTGGTGGAGACAGACAACCCACTTTTCAAGGGTAGGACCATAACTGTACACCTCCCGACATCCGTAAGAATCGACATTTTCTCACTTACAAGTCGGACTACCAGTGGGATTCGAACTCGCAGCGGTGAGAGGCAAGAAGGTTTAAAACGAAACGTCGTTAACCCCTCGGCCACGCAGGTAAGTATTAATAATCCAGTAGAAGTTGCTTCTTTACACGCACATAGTGGACAGAATAAAGTTTACTATACGCAAATCCATGTTCAGTAGACTCACTAAACATAACGTTATTTAACTATAAACTGTCGATTACATTTCACCAATGATATATTTAAACCTATGGTAGAATAACGAGGAAAAAGTAAAAACTCAAAATTGTATTTAAAAAATATGCAAGCAGATTTAACGTCCAACTGATACTGGATCATTAGTAAATCGAAAGGCTAATTTTGGGCGGCTGATTTCAATGCGTGAATTGATAAAGACTTCAAGATTGCATTCCTTTAAAGATATCATTTGATCAGCAGCATGTTTTAGCGTTGTTTACATACGGGGCCGACCACCCCTCACCACCATTTCCCCCTAGTCTGATTTATCTGACGGTGTTGTTTGTTTGTTTGTTTGTTTTGTTTGTCCCTTTATGAACTGTAATATAATGGTAACCTGTATTTCATGTACTGCCCCCACTTCTTTTACTTTACTCTATGTACACACAGTCATTCTTGGATCACTGAATCACAACAAAATGAGCTGAGGGTCCATTTAAAAATTATGTTTCTGTTAAAATATTCGCCATGACACACAGTGCTCACTGCTCACCAAATAGGATAGCCCAAAGCCCGGGGCCTGTCAAAGTCTAGTTGTGGCTTGTTCCTTTTTGCCATATTTTACTATATAATTAATTCAGGATCTGTCAATATTAATTCAGGGCCTGCCTGTAAAAATATATTCCGTGAGCACTGACACATTAGAATAATTCCGATAGGTCTGTGTTTACAATAGACACCCCACCCATCTTTTACACAACACACAAATTTGACGACATTAATGCTGTATCACAACAAAACGAGCTCATGGTTCATTTGGAAATATGTTTTCGTTATAGAATAATTCCCAGTCGGTCTATGTTTACAAATGATACCCCACCCATCTTTTACACAACACACACAGAGTCGAAGTTGATTTGACAACATTAACGCTATATCACAACAAAATGAGCTCACGGCCCATTTAAAATATGTTTTCGTAATGAAATCGATCGAAGTAACAGAAGTGAAACAGTAGAATAACTCCCAATCGGTCAATGTTTATATTTTCAATAGCATTTTTCTGGATGGGCAGCCATCTTGAATTTATGTGTAGAAATCGCCATTCGACAGTGAATACCTGGCCTACTGTGCAAAGCATTGTGGGCCAGGGAACCAGGCTAACTTGAATCGAGCTCCTATCAAAAAGTTACGTGGCTTCGCTACCGTGGTAACTATGATCACATTTAATTTGTTTTGTACTATGGACACATTGTTCAGGTAAACGGTATGAAAACTTCAATAAACACTCGGTGTCTCCTATTTCACCTTTCGTCAGTCCGTCTAAATTCGGGCGCATTCGTCCTTTAATCCGTAGAAGATACATATCACACAGAAGGTTAGATATGTCTACAGTAGCGGATATCATGGATGAAGGTAAATACACCTATATTATTTCATTTAAACTAGATATTTGATAAAAACTAATCTCATACAATCGTAATGTTAAATTTCGTAAAATAAAATGTTTATTATGTATTTGTATTGTGCATATTTTGGTAAATGATATTTACATTTAGAATGAAATGAAATAGACGTAGTTTTGCTTAATCGAACCGCAGCGGATAGAGTTAACTTATGCGTGCTGTATATATATATATATATATATATATATATATATATATGCGTGTGTGTATGTTTCTTTAAACGGTCTTAAATTGTGTTTAATGGCGAGGTTAGCGGAGCCGATAAACAAGTTATGAAATGTCTACATAACAGTGCATGTATATCCTATTGTGTAACCCATCCAGATTACTTATGAATGGATGTATAGAGCGTACTCGAGTATATACCTGTGTAGGTATATATTATATTGTTGGTGGCGGATTGTAGCCCACCTTTGCGTATGGCAAAAAACAGTGAACTCATTTTGGTGTTAGAAAATTTTGATTGTATCCTAAATTACACATTTATTTAGTTTATAAGTTCGTAATGAGTTTATTCGTCATTTAAATAGAATAAATGACATTTTCACACAGCTATATCTTGTGTTTTATTTAACAATAGTTACCAACACATATAAACTTATATACTGATATGAGACATGTATAGAACATACAGAAGTGTTAAAAATACCACACGTGTATAGAACATACACAAGTGTTAAACATACCACAACTGTATAGAACATAAAGAAGTGTTAGACATATCACACGTGTATAAAACACACAAACATATTAGACATATCATACGTGTAGAGAACATACATAAGTATTAAACATGTCACACCTGTAACGAACATACATAAGTATTAAACAAATCATACGTGTATAAAACACACAGAAGTATTAGATATAGCACACGTGTATAGAACATACATACGTATTAGACATAGCACACGTGTATAGAGCACACTGAAATATTAGATATATCACACGTGTATAGAACATATATAAGTATTAAACATGTCACACGTGTATAGAACATTCAGAATTATTAGACATGTCACACGTGTATAGAACATACATAAGTATTAGACATAGCACACTAATATAGAACATACAGAAGTATTAGACATATCAAACATGTATAGAACATACAGAAGTATTAGACATCTCGCACAGGTATAGAACACACAGAAGTATTAGATATATCGCACGTGTATAGAACATAAATAAGTAGTAAACGTGTCACACATGAATAGAACATACATAAGTTTTAGATATGTCACACGTGTAGAGAACATACATAAGTATTAGACATATCACAGGTGTTATGAACACACACAAGTATTAGACATATCATACGTGTATAGAGCATACAAAAGTATTAAACATGTCACATGTGTCTAGAACATACAGAAGTGTTAAATATGTCACGCATGTATATAAAATACAGAGGCATTAGAAATATCACAAATGTATAGAACATAGATAAGTATTAGACATATCAGACGTGTATAGAGCATACATAACTATTAGACATATCACACATGTATGCATATGATATTAGACATATCACACACGTACAGAACATATAGAAGCATTTTCTTAATTATTTTTAGAATCGTCTTTACGAGCTAGAGTAAATCCATGTACCGTTCTAGTCACGGGGGCTTCGGGGTTTCTCGGGCAACATGTGGTTAGTTTACTACAGACACGTGCAAAACATGTAACAGATATACGCGTATTAGATGTTGTACCTTACGTCAATAAGCTAGGTAAGTGGACACATGTATCTTGCTGGGTTATTCCTGGTTAAAGCTACACACCCAATATTGTTACTCGTGAATATATGAATGAGTCAACGATGAAGTAGTTTCAGCTCGACACACATCCAAAAAGGCGGTGTGTGGACCAAACACATATGTGTAAACTATTTGTCGAACGTTTTATATGTAACCTCGATAAAGATACGGCTTCCGAATATATTTCATAAACACATATTTGCCAGGAACAGGATCTGAACCATGGATTGTGTGCTCTTATTTGCTGTAATATTTATAGATAACCACTACATCCAAAACCACCCTGAAAAAGTAAACAGAATGCTGGTGAACAAAAGACGCCGAACGTTGCAAAATAAATGTACAATACTATCAATTTCTCGTCCTACTCATACGAGTTTAACCATGTCTCTCACGCATTACGTTGTAGTTTTAGTGTCGTGTTATACAACGAAATGAAAATGGGATATGCGTCATCCATCATGGTAGCTTTTTTTTCATGGGCAAATTTTTAAGTTTTTAAAACAACTTGAATTTGTGCCATGTATCAATAAACTAACTGGCATGCGCCAGACTGAGAGAGATTAGAGATTGCCTTTTGATGGGATTAGTTTTATTTACACTGTCTTGTCAATTTAAGCGTGAAGACATGATAGTAGCGAGGTTATGTACTCAAAATCGATTTAAGTTAACCAGTGGACCTTATTGCCTACTGACCGTTCCAAGTCGGTAACCATGTCTTCACCACTCTGTATAGTGTAATGTCCTTTTTATTGTATAGTTAATTTGCTCTTTGTGGTACAGTGCGGATCTACAGTGACACTGCGTTTGGGAGCTGTGATTTCTATAGGAGCATTCTTCTCATTTTCATAACTGTAACAACCTTTGATCGTGGGTAACTTCTACATCGTATTGAACTGTTTTCATTGAAATGCTTGATTGTTTCTCTTGTTTACATATTAATGGTTTCATTTATATTTGAAGACAACGACACCAGGAAACCTGTTAAACAATTCGTCGGAAGTATCAACGACATCGACCTTGTTATGAAGGCTTGTGAGGGTGTAAACTGTGTCATGCACATTGCCAGTGTCGTGGATATCCGAATGTTTCCAGACCGGAAGCTACTGGAAGAGGTCAATGTCAAAGGTATACACGTGAATTTACTTCTTTTAGACAAACTATTCATTACAAACAGACCTCAATATTGTTGTTTTTTTTAATACGAGCGAGGGAGAGATGGGAATATATTAGATACTCATATGGTTCTTAAACGTGCTCGGAGAATATACTCCGAACATGCATGGTCCCCATCTAACGTATGAGGCTATCGCAAAATGTGTCATGCCCGTGGAAACACCGAAAATCTGTAGTGGTGCCCGGGAGTGATATTCAGATTCAGTCATGCTGTCAACAATATAAATCGGGTCCCAAGACATTATTAGGTACCTGCTATTAATTATTAAATAATAAATATTAACGACGTTTCACACGATTCATTGATCAAGTCAAACACAAAATCATAACACTGTATCACTTATTTGTCAAAAGGAACAGAAGTGTTGCTAGACGCTTGCAGACGACATGGTGTCGCGCGTTTTATTTACTGCAGTAGTGCGTATGTCGTCGTCGGATACAGTGACGTCATCGATGGGACCGAGGACACAACATGTACACCCGACACATTCCTCATGGCAGACTATTCGATAACCAAATGTAAAGCAGAGAAAATTGTCCTACAAGCAAATTGTACAACTTACTTTTTTATTCCCTGTTGACTATTCCATTCCAAGCTCGCTGTATTTGTTTAAGATTTTATTTTCCGCCTTTGCGAATGCCTGTTCAACCTTCAAAGCATTTTCCTGTTGGTATACATGACATAATGATCGTGAGGAGTGTTACACCTTATATTACCTCTCTTGAACAGACTCAATAAAACCGAGTCTGTTACGTTTCTGTCTTGTCTGGAATTGTTGTTTCAATGGAATCTCGTTTTCAGTAGTTACTGTCATTCACACTAGCATTTGTTTAGCGCTTTGTGGCGGCTGTAAAACGTCGCCCGACTACAAATCAGTAGAGTTATTACTTACTTGTCATTTAGGATCATCAATCCCATGTTTATGGCTTTAAAGTAGAATACCGCTGAAGCCGGAGCTAGGGGGGCGTGAGAGGTGTTGAATCTCATATTGCCTCTCATGAACAGACTCAATAAAACCGCGTTTGCTACTTTTCTCTCTTTTTTGCGTTTGTTGCTTCCTAAGGATCTCCTTCCAGTATTTATTTTATCAACCAACTATAACGTCTGCATTTGCGATCCTGAATTGGAAGAGTGCCGTAAATGGTACCTGATTACACATGACGTGACGTCAGATGTTCGGCTACATGTCACATTTTAAGTACTCTGGATAGAAAAGCGTCTAGAATATTGAATTATAAAAGTATCATTATCACCATATTAAACCAATATTGACCGAGACTGAAATATAAGGTCCATAGAACGAAGTATAGGCCGAATTATAGTTCAATACTATTTATCTTATATAATACTTTGTATTTTAAATTGTATAGAATAACGGTACAATTCAGACCAATGAGTATACGAAACTATCGGCAAAATAAACAAATCCATAAATGTACAGTAAAATATTAACTGATCATGTTATACACTTTATTTTTATTTATGGTTAGCGGGAAAAAATATGGGAGCAAAAAACATGGCTACCATGTTGAAGCTTGTTTGGCAAGAAGAAACAACTGAACTACTAAGTGTTGTAAAAGGGCATTTATTTTAATGTCAGAAAATCTCGTTAAATTATACAACACAATATCAATATGTAAGTCATTTATACAACAAAACATCAATACATGTGAATCATGAATATTTCTGCCAAATATGGGTATAATTAAAACACCAAAACTAGTAAGTTTGGGAAAACTTGGATAGTGTTGTTATATCGGTGGTCATGTGATTGCAATTTAACGCAGTCGTAGAAAAGATATGTAACAGATTATATTACATTTTTTCCCATTTCTATTTCTGCTGGTTGTAAACTCCATATGTAATTTAACAACACTATTAGATTCAAATGACTCAAATGTTTTTTACAGAAACGAATTTCACGACAATTTCTCTCAGACCTGTAGCGATGTATGGCGAAGAAGACAAGATATCGGTGACGATGGCGATAAAAAGCGCATTACAAACAGGCTGCTATTATGATATTGATCCGGAGCACGTGCGTCAAGAGTTTGCATATGTTGGTAATGTCGCCTGGATGTTCATTTGCGCTGAAAATACCATTGTTGGATCTACACGTAATGGCTTGAAAACTGAAAACAGCATTGGCGGGAATGTATTCTTTGCTTGCGATGATACACCCTTAAAGAGTGTTACGGAATTTATAAAACCAATATTTGAAGCATGCGAACTGAAGCGGTTTTCGTTTAAGATTCATCCTTTCCTCCTTATTGTGTTAACATATTGTATTTATTTCGTTTTATTGATTGTGAGGTTTGCTGGCGATGCTAATTTCGACATTGGACCAAACGTTGGTTATTTGCATACCTTCATTTTTAGTTTTCGATACGACAAAGCAAGGAAGATACTAGGTTACACGCCACTCTTTACTTACGAGGATTCTATGAGGCGTTCTATATTGTTTTACAAAAGTTTATGTTAGTGCAAAGAATCAATGAAAGCTGTTCCAAAATTAGACTACTTTGAGACCGCATGTATTACTTATTCTTTCCTTGATGTTTTTTGTTACGTCCTATTTATCAAAATAAATACACTTAGAATAAAATAGCAATATATTCTTTATACTACTACTATTGCCGCCGCCGCCCAACAACAACAATAACAACCACTTCCGCCATATTTTACATAGATTTGACAAGTTGATGTCATTTCTTTGAATACATTCAATGACTTTTCTCATATCCACCTTGAAATGTAGTTATACTTATAAGTCACTGTATAGTTAACTATACAAGGCAAGCCGTTCCTTTTAAAATGAAACTCAATTTAATTTCTGAGGACTGAAAGCAGTAACGTATCAGGTTGTTTAAAGCTGCCCGCTCTATATTTAAAAAGCATTTTAAAAACTTATCGGTGTAATACATAACTGTTTAACAAGTGTACTCTTCTAAATTATTATTTTTCAACTTGATGCGTTGACTTCTAAGACTAGTCACTTTCTGGAAGATCCCGTGTTAAAGTTCAAAAGCTATTTATTTCAAGCCAACACTTTGACGGATTGGTAGTAAAGTAATTTAGAAGCTGGCATCATGTCGAGTGGACATGTCATATCTGATTGAGCAGCTTTAGTGTGATCCAGTAGATATGGTATATATTTCACAATAATTGATACAGACTTCCAGAAAACTTACTCTAATAATGATATGTTAGTACGTAATTTCATAAGTATACTAGTAAAGATGTACTCCTCCTCTTCTTGTTGTAGTTTTGCTTTATTATTTCTGTTTCGGTTATATCTTTCTTCTTATAACAAAAACAAAAATCTTCGACATTTATGAACGTATTAAGTTTGGTCCATGTTACTCGGCCTTTAACGCCAATGAATCTACATACCGAGTTTCAAAGCAATTATAATACTAATAACACAGTGCAATACACAGCATGTAGAGTGAGGAAAACGGGTTACCGCCTTGGAACAGTCATAGAAAATGCGTCCTAATGGTAGGTCAAACCACGCTCAGGGTGAAGATGAATCTACAGATACTTCTGATGAAACTGAAATATACTCAGTGTGATTAAAATTATATGATTTTTTTATTGTATAGATCAAATACCTTTATGCAAAACAAGTGTATGGAGAATAAAATAATATATATTAAAATCATTTTTTTTTTACCAACTAATAAACTAGTTAAAACAAAGATTATAGCACAGGCATAGAGCCGAATTCCTGACAAAGACGGTGTGCTATGGTATCTTCGTGCAACACACCACCGGACCATAAATCACTGCGATGACATTTCATTTAAAGTAGCTATCCCGCCAACAACAGCCAGATTTAAGAACAAGTGTTCACCGTTTCTAAATCTACTGACGACGATGTATTTATATAACTTACATAATATGAGAATCCAAACTCTGTAGACACAATATAAGCGGCTTTAACCAGCCAGGGCAAACCCCGAAACAGCAGCGTCGAATTAAGAGTTACCAACTCATAATTAATTTTACGCATATTCAATCACATGTATATTAAAAACTCATCAATAAAACTATACTTTTAATCGGCACATATACATTATTATGTGAACTGAACACCTGGATAGAGTTTTGATAAACGTTTTTTAGTAAATTGTTTCCGTTATTTTGCGGGTTAGTTTCTTTAACTTGTGTTCAGGTATAAATAACATCAACTTATAAAGCAACGTATGAATATTGCTCTAGTCATTAGGACATACAAAGATAGTGAACACATTGGCTAAGTAGTTACAGGCTCTAAACATAAAATGAAATTTTCCATCGTCGGTAGTTGGTTCGAATCTACTTTAGATAATATATTTTTTTAAACAATCATATGCACATTTAATGCTTTTTAAACAGGTCTAATTGCTTTAAGTTGCATTCTGATTTAAAACAAATTTCTGAAACAAAAGATATATACGATATAATTGATCACATAATGATATAAGGAAAAAGTGGTTTAACCAGCTGAAAAATGTGGAAAAATATATGTGCAAATCACATATTTCCTTCTGTATTGAATAATCCCTTGTCAGTCATATATAGAGAAAAAATAATTTAGCACATGAAATGTATGTTAAGTCCATAGACGAGATACAAAGCCGTGTATGTTCGGGTTCAATGGGAAAGTAACATAGATATGACAAATAATAATGCTACAAAGCCATTTATAAACAAAGTCGTTGATAAAAATAAAGCAAATATGTTGGGAATATACTGTTATAGGTTATCGAAAATCGTTCTTATTTCAATGAAAAGGGAGGTAATTTTGAAATTACGAAATTTGGAATGTTTTTGTTTGAGAATAACATTCTTTTTTTATCACATCTTAGCGTTTTTTATACAATGACTTAATGGGCAAGTCTTGTCCATGCCAAATATTAAATGTGTTCAAAGCAATACGTTTGTATAATGAAATAATTTGTTTTTAATATATGGGAGGTAATTCTGATACTAAGGCTTAGAAAATAATCAAACAAAACAGTCTTTGGAAAGTCTCATGCTTACCTGGCATTGCTAATAGCTTCAAACAAATATATAAATGTTCATATGTTTAATATATGTCACTAATTAGTCGTGCTACACTTGTTTGTTCAGAATATATATTAAATTAAAAAATACCGAGTCTGGTGTTTGAACCCTTGCGTCTCAGTTAATTTCTTTTCGTATTTGAAATATTAAGTCTTCCCAAAGGTAGCCTTTTGTAAGATTTGTAACCGGAGGCCCATCCTCCGTGGTGCCACTGTGTTTCGTCGGTGGGTTCTTGGGCAAGACACTTTCCCTTAGCCTAGTCCATCGGATGGGGATGTAAACCGGGCGGTCCCGTGTATTGGTCTATCCTCCGAGCACGTTAAAGAACCATAGGAATCTATTCAATAATAAGAGTAGGGATTGGTTCCCAGATTCCTATGTATCCTTCCCCTCTCTGGGGCGTCTCTAAATAACTTATACTGTGTTGATGAGCCGTTAAACAACATTCAATTCAATTCAAAATGTTAACTATTATTTCACTAGATATTATCAATTTATGGAGAAGTCAGAGCCAGATACGCATCAGTAGATGTATACATCTATATACTGGTTTACCTATTTATCACACGAATATATACCAGGTCAACGTTATATTTATCCTAAACGATTTATAGGTGTCGTCATGGTGTAATGGTTAGCACCTCATTTTTAGTAATCAAGGGATTGCGCGTTCTATCCCAGCCTGGGTTTCGTTCTATCCCAGCCTGGACCCCGTTTTATTAAACATCTACGATAAGTCTCAACTTCTAAAACTGTTCACATGTTTGCACCTAAGCATTCAATGTAGACAATTATGTGCAGAAATGTTAAATGTATAAGAAAATGAAATGAAATCGCGTTCATTTGTGAATTGTAAATGAAAGTAAAGAATTTATGAAATTAACTTACTATCAAAGTTGTTTCATAAAACCGGGCCCAGGACCGAATCTGGATTCATTATCGAAATACTTTAAAATAATTTTACACCGGAATTAAAACCAAGGTCTGCTTGCTAAAATGCCCAGTGAATACACAGCGATGGACACGCTCACATTTCGTCAGTACGTCTAAATACGGGTTTATAATAGTGCACACAGGCATACAACACGGTAGCGGATATATCACGGATCAAGGTAAATAAATACACGTTCATGACTGCATTTGATTTAGATGTTTTATTTAACTAATATTATTATAATACAGTCGTAATGTTCCAATCCGTAAGCTAAACGTTTTATTATGTATTTTATTGTGCACATTTTGGAAAACAATATTTAAATGTAAAATAAAATGGAATACGTTTAAGTTTGCTTGTCGAACCAGAACCATAGCTTACTTGTATTATATTCTTTATATGTAGTTATATAATATAGCGCTAAATTTTGTGTACTGTTTATATTTGCGAGTGTATATGTTTTTGTAAACGGTCTTAAAGTAGATATAAATGTCGAACAGGAAATGTATCAATCAAGCACCAAATTGAGTTTAATGGCGACGTTAGCGGAATCGATCTGAAATGTATACGTAAGAGAGCATTTTTCCATATTGGGTTAATATAGCCTAAATTAAGTGTACTGTTTTTGTAAATTATATACGTATAGGTTATTAGATTTGTATTATGATATATATGCACGAGTTCTTCCGCTTATGAGCGCAATATGTATACGCGCAAGAATAGTGCATATATCCCAATACAAATCTAGCAAACCTTTTTATTGCATATGCATTTTAAATATAAAATCGAATAATTAGAACAAAACAATAGTTTAACATTTAAGTTTCTTTCAAAATATTTATTTCAAACAGGGCACTATTTGTCATTTTCGTCCCAGTTTGAAACAAACATACTGTCGTAACATCGTGGGAATATTTCGCAATGAAACAAAAATATTATAATGTTTACATCACATGACAAACTTTCTGTGACATGAACTGCGAATTGCACCAATCCCTGACCAGTATGCGCAATAGTAGTTCCACTACAAAGATTCTACAACGCGTCAATATGGCACGTCAATATGGGCAAATATTGACGTTTTCGGTTACATTGAAAGTAAACGGAGCTTGTAAATCCGCATGCAATAAATCTGAATATTATTTTGATACTTGTACACATGTCACTATAATAAACAGTTTACTTACTGACTTACTTATATTTACGAGTGTATATGTTTCTGCAAACGGTCTTAAAAGTAGATATAAATGTCGAACAGCAAATGTATCAATCAAGGACCAAACAGAGTTTAATGGCGACGTTAGCGGAACCGATAAACAATTTCAATATGAAATGGATACGTAAGAGAGCATTTATTTCATATTATTTAACCCCGGTTACTTATACGAATGGGTGTATAGAGCGTACATACATTTTGTCCTGTACCTGCACCTTGGTACTGTAGTGTTCTTACTACATATAATTGTATGAGATCGAGGGCTTGGCGCAAGACTGGTCTAACTCACTATTTTCACAAAATCACTTTTTTGCATTTTTGAAATATAAAAGATGAAATACATATTATGTAAAAAAACAAATTATCATTTTCTACTTAGTATTGATTTTATTATTAAATAACAAATAAGTCTATCTCAGAACAACAAATTTCATAGAGGCAAAACAGGTCTAACTTGAGTTGGACTTGTTTTGCGTTGAAATTATGGAACAAGATCTGAGATAGACTTATTTTCTACCCAAACTTATTACCAATTAGCTTTAAATATTAGCTTTATTATATAATTAATAGTAATGACATCATAATTTTATTATGATGTCATGATTATGATGTCACTAGTGTTGTTGATGACAAAAGTATGGCCCTGTCCCAATTTGAGTAACTCGATTTTGCACCTTTTTTAAGTGTTTTTTTTCATGTTTTTCAAAGGATAGACATTCAAACATTGGTATAACACAAACAGAAACTTTTTCGTGAAAATGTAGATACGGGTCTATTAAAATTGATAAAGCGGTGTGTCCCTATTTAAAAAAAATATGGTTTTCTTAAGAAAAGTGTATTTTTAAAAATATGGACACACCTGAATAAGGCGGTGTGTCCTCATTTTAAAAGTTGTAATAATGTGATACGTGGAATGTTTATTCTGGGGAAAGGGTTTCTTTTGGGGATAAATACTAAGAAAATGTGGCTTGGATTTTTTTGGTGGGTAAATAATATGTTTTTTGAAATGTGGACACAGATCATTTTGGTGAAATAAGGCATGTGTTTTCTAAATTAGGACACACCGTCAACCCTGTCAATGCTGCAAGTTAGAAGGGAATGTATTCGGAAAGAAATAAACTTAGAAGGAAGCAAGATGTGTGTATGTTGTATGTGGTGGTGGGGGTGGGGGTGAAGCTTAAGGGATGCGGGTGGGCAGGAGGCTTAAGAGAAGAAATGTGTGGGTGGGGAGGGAGGGGAGCAGGAAACTTAAGGGATGCGGGTGGACAGGAGGCTTACAAAAAAGAAATGTGTGTGTGTGTGGGAGTGGGGAGCAGGAAGCTTAAGGGATGCGTGTGGGCACGATGTTTAAGAGAAGAAATGTGTGTGTTTTAGGGTGGGGGCCACGAAACTTAAGGGATGCGGTTGGCAGGAGGTTTAAGAGAAAAACTGTGTGTGTGTTTGGGAGGGAGGAGCAGGAAGCTTAAGGGACGCGGGTTGGCAGGAGGTTTAAGAAAAAATTGAAAGTGGGGGAGGGAGGAGCAAGAAGCTTAAGGAATGCGGTGGGCAGGAATTTAAGAAATAATGTGTATGTTGGGATGAACAGGAAGCTTAAGAGATGCGTGTGGGCAGGAGGTTTAAGAGAAGAAATGTGTGGGGAACGAAGCTTTAGATGCGGGTGGGCAGGAGGTTTAAGAATGGAAAGGTGTATGTGGGGGGAGGGGGAGAAGGAATCTTAAGGGATGCGGGTGGGCAGGAGGTTTAAGAGAAAATGTGTATGTGTGGGAGGGAGGAGCAGGAACTTTAATGGATGCCTGAGTGCAGGAGGTTTAAGAGAAGAAATATGTGTATGTGGTTGGGAGGCAGGAAGCTTAAGGGATGCGGGTGGGCAGGAGCTTAAGAGAAGAAATGTGTGTGTAGGGGTAGTGGGGAACAGGAAGCTTAAGTGATGCGGGTGGACAGGAGGTTTAAGAGAAGAAATGTGCGTGTGTGTGGGAGTGGGGAGCAGGAAGCTTAAGAGATACGGGTGGACAGGAGGCATAAGAGAAGAAATGTATGCGTGTGTGAGTGTGTGTGTGTGGGGGGGGGGGGGGGGCGGCGGGGGGGGGGGGTGCATGAAGCTAACATTGCATACTCCTTTATTCCCGGGAGTAACTTGTAACATCGATGAATATAGTTGCCAGGAGCGGGATTTTAACCACAGACATGTTGCTCTTATTTACTCTGTAATACTCCAAGTTAAACACTACACCACCGATGTCTTTTCACAGAAATTACAATAACTGGTACACACGCGTGCAAAAACGAATTACCTTCTAAAAAAACAAATCGAGATAAATTTGTTTTTAGCTCAGTATATAAGATACAGCAACGATAATTTACATGTATGACATGATGGATTATATAGTGATACATTTTGAGGTAGGTCCAAATATTTAAGTTATTTTTCACTGTTATAAATTGAATAGATGTTTCCAAGAAGTCCCTATAGCTCAGTGGAAGGAACGCTTGGCTGTACATCAGATGGGCGCGTGGTATAGTCACGAGAAAGGCAAATGTTTCTTTTCTTGCATTATTATAGTGCTTCCTGTGTACGATGTTCTACTCGATGTCTTTATATTTGTTTGTTTGGTGTTTTACGTCATTTTAAACACATGTAAGGTAATATATGACGGTCGATTTTTTGTGGTGGAGGTAGACCACTCACTTTACCTGGGTAGAACCAGTACTATGCACCTCCCGCCATCCTTAAGAATCGACACTTCCTCAATTACAAATCGAGCTCCCAGTGGGATTCGAACCCGCAGCGGTGGGAGGCAAAGGTTTACAACGCAACGTCGTTAACCCTTCGGCCACGGAGACGCTCGATCTTCCCGATGCCTATAAAGTAAATGATGTTGTGTTAAATGTGTTCTCTTAAATACACAAATTCGCAGAGATTTGGTGATCACGAAATTACAAATAAAAACACTCTAACACAGAAGAATTCGATTTAGCTATAGGGTCTGTAGATTTCTCTATATATGTGGCTAAGCGATATAGGACGTTTATTGCATCCAACAGATTTAGATGAATAAATAATGTTTTTATATCTACTTTCGTTGTTTATTTCTCAAGAAAATATATTTAAAATGTGTGTTTTTGCAGATTTCGATCCGTGATTTGTTTATTCGACAGGGGATATTATAAATCGTCACACACTGGTTACAGATTAACGGTTTCACTGTATATTTGTAGACAATGACACCAGCAATTCTGTTAAACAATTCATCGGAAGTATCAGGGACACTGACCTTGTTATGAAGGCTTGTGAGGGGGTTAACTGTGCCATGCACATTGCCAGTGTCGTGAATATCCGAATGTTTCCAGACCGGAAGATACTGGAAGAAGTCAATGTCAAAGGTAAACACGCGAATTTACTCGTTTTAGAAAAAAAAGATTCAGTGCAAACAGCCCTTGAAGTATTGATATTTGCATATTAGAAGGAGAGATGGGAATCCATATACTCTTACTAGTTTATATATTCATATGGTTCTTAAACGTGCTCGGTCGGCCGTCGGATGGGGGCGTAAACCGGGCGGTCCCGTGTATCGGTCTATCCTCCGAGCACGTTAAAAAACCATAGGAATCTATTCGATAATAAGAGTATGGCACGGTTCCAAGATTCTTATGTATCCTTCCCCTCTTTCTGGGGCGGCTCTAAATAACATATACTGTGTTGATGAGCAGTTAAACAACATTCAATTCAGTTTAAACGTGCTCGGAGAATACACTCCAATACATGCATGGGACTCCCGGTTTAGGTTACTATCTTACGTATGAGGCGTTCCCATAGACACAGCTAAAAACAACAACCATGTCGCCAGTAATTCTCGCACCTTTTGAGCTTTTCAAAACTAAAATCGTGTCCCAAGACATAATTAATACTACATAATAAATATTAACAACGTTCCACACGATTCATTGATCAATTTAAACACAAACTCATTACGTTGTATTAATTATTTGTTAAAGGAGCAGAAGTGTTGCTAGACGCTTGCAGACAGCAGGGTGTCGCGCGTTTCATTTACTACAGTAGTGCGAACGTCGTCGTCGGGTACAGTGACGTCATCGATGGGACCCGAGGACAATACATGTACATTCGACTCATTCCTCATGGCAGACTACTCGATAACCAAACGTAAAGCAGAGAAAATTGTCCTACAAGCAAATGGTACAACTTACTTATTGATTCACTGTTGACTATACCACTCCAAGCTTGAACCTATATTGTCCTGAGTATTGGACTCGCCCTTGCGAATACCTGTTCAGCCTCGAATCCCAAGACATAATTAATGACTACATTGGAATATTCTATGATCGGAATGTTATTGTAAACGTGTTTGTCAATCACCAGAGTTAGATATCACTTGACAATGAATATTATTGTTGTCACGTCATGGCAATTGATTGATTGATTGAATTGGATTTTATAGTCGCACCAACAGCTAAGGTCATATGGCGACTTTCCAGCTTCCATTGGTGGAGGAAGAGCCCAGGTGCTCCTCCGGGCAATTTTCGTGCACGGGCGGGCACCTGGGTAGAACCACCGACGTTCCGCAAGCCAGCTGGATAGCTTCCTCACATAAAGATTCCTAGTCATGGCAGTTGAACCAATCGTAGAAATGACATGTTGTGACATACCGTTATTTGTGACATACTGTTATTTGTGACATACTGATACTGTTATTTGTGGCATACTGTTATTTGTGACATACTGTTATTTATTTCTATACCTATATCTGCCGATTGGAAACTCCATGTATAGTTTTGCAAACGTCTTACAACAATATTAGATTCAAAGGACTGTTGTTGTTTTTCAGAAACGAATTTCACGACAATTTCTCTCCGACCTGTAGGAATGTACGGCGAAGCGGACAAGATCTGTGGGACGAGAGCAATAAAGAGAGCATTACAAGCAGGCTGCTATTTTGATATTGATCCGGATCATGTATGTCAGGAGCTTGCATATGTTGGTAATGTCGCCTGGATGTTTATTTGCGCTGAAAATATCATGGTTGGATCAACAAGCACTGGATTACAAACTGAAAATAACATTGGCGGGAACGCATTCTTTGCCTGCGATGATACGCCCTTAAAGAGTTTTACGGAATTTATGAAACCATATTTGAAGCATGCGAACTGAAGCGGTTTTCGTATAAGATTCCTCCTTTTCTCCTTATTGTGTATACATATTGTATTTATTTCGTTTTATCGATTGTGAGATTTGCTGGCGATGCAAATTTCGACTTTAGACCAAACGCTGTTTATTTACATACATTCATTCATAGTTTTAGATATGACAAAGCAAGGAAGATGCTAGGATACACGCCACTCTATACGTACGAGGAGTCTATGAGGCGTTCTATACCGTTTTACAAGAGTCTGTGTGGGTGCAAAGAGTCAGTGGAAGCTGTTCCTTGCAAATTAGAATGAATGTGTACGATGTGAGTGCGCTTGTACTGCTTATAAGAGTTTAAAACTAGCAATACATTCTTTATAGAAAAAGAAAAAGAAGAAGAACCGGAAGGCGAAAAGACTACAGAACGACAAGACGACAAGACGACAGAACGACAAGACGACAGAACGAAAAATACATCGCGAAAAGACGACAGAAGGCCACACGAAATAACGAAAAGACGACAATATCAAATGGCGTCTTTTCGCGGCTGAAGTGTCGTCATTTCATCTTTTCGCGTGACGTTCTGTCGTCTTTTCGCCCATGAAAAGTCGTCTTTTCGTTCTGTCGTCTTTTCGCGCTGCATTTGGCATCTTTTCGTCCTGTTGTCTTTTCGTTCTGTCGTCTTTTCGCGGCGAAATAACAAAAGACGACATGCAGAAATCAGCCACCATAGTAGTCGACTATTAGGAATACCATTTGCACGACAAAATTGTGCTATTCAACTTTGCTTCTGATGATGAGGCTCGTCCAATAAAGCGTTTGTATGTAGTAAGCATATTAATTTCCATAAAATGGTGTGTTTTTTCGTCATTATTTCTTTTTCTTCTCCTTTTTTCTTTTCTTCTTCTTCTTCTTCTTCTTCTTCTTCTTCCTTCTTCTTCTTCTTCTTCTTCTTCTTCTTCTTCTTCTTCTTCTTTTTCTTCTATAAATAATGTATTGCTAGTTTTATACTAACTGTTATCTTATAAATAGAACTTAACACAAAACAAACTCTTATAAGCAATACAAGCGCTCTCACTCTTTCCTTTTCACAGGATAAAAAATAGTATATAGTATATCTTCCACAAGAAGTGATACAAACTTCCAGAACACTTACTCTAATACACTAATGGGGGTGGGGGCGGGGGACGGTTAATGAGAGTTTCGAACAATTAAGCAGATAACGTTATTTATGAAAAAGAACATCCATTCGTTATCAAATAAAATCAACTTATTTGAGAGTTATTTCCAGCCTTTTGTATTTGGGAAGGGTGGCTGAAGTGGGGTGGGGTGCGGGGGCACATAATGTGTATAGACAGCTGTAGTCGACTACTAGGAATACCATTTGCACGAGACAATTGTGCTATTCAATTTTGTTTCTAATGACGAGGCTCGTCCAGTAAGGGTTTGTATGTAGTAAGCATATTAAAATCCATAACATTTTGTTTTTTTCTTCATTATTTCTGTATTGGTTATATCTTTCTTCTTAAAAACAAAAACACAATGTTTCTATTAAGTATGGATACACGTTTTACTTGACTATTTCTCTTCAAAAAGTAGAATAGTCATAACACAGTGCAAGAGTGGTGAATACATGGTTACCGACTTAGAACGGTCGTAGGTAATACGTAGGTAATACGGCCTACTGGTTAACCCTTTCGCCGCCAAATTTCAAATGTCGTCTGCAGAACTTTGACTTCAAACCTTCCGGTGGTATTTTATAAATAAAGTGTTATGGAAAACTTTCTTATTGAGTGGGGAACAGTGTAAACCCTGATCAGCCTGCACATAGTGTGCATGTTGATCTGGGCTTACGCGTGTCGTAAAATCAATGTTATGACTGTGGCAGCGAAAGGGTTAAACAAACACTCTCAGGGTGTTGATGAATCTACAGACATTTCAGATGAAACTGAAATATACGCCGTGAGATTTAAAAAAAAATGTATATGTGAGTGTAACACTCGTTAAGAACTCAAACCATACACGGTGTACGTACTTACTAGCAAGCCACAATGGCGTGTAACACTCGTTAAGAACTCAAACCATACACGGTGTACATACTTACTAGCAAGCCACAATGACGCGTAAAAACCGTTACCAACTCAAACCATACACGGTGTACATACTTAATAGCAAGCCACAATGGCGTGTAACAACCGTTACCAACTCAATCCATACACGGTGTACATACTTACTAGCAAGCCACAATGGCGTGTAACACTCGCTAAGAACTCAAACCATACACGGTGTACATACTTACTAGCAAGTCACAATGACGCGTAACAACCGTTACCAACTCAAACCATACACAGTGTACATACTTACTAGCAAGTCACAATGGCGTGTAACAACCGTTACCAACTCAAACCATACACGGTGTACATACTTACTAGCAAGTCACAATGGCGTGTAACAACCGTTACCAACTCAAACCATACACGGTGTACATACTTACTAGCAAGTCACAATGGCGTGTAATAACCGTTACGAACTCAAACCATACACGGTGTACATACTAACTAGCAAGCCACAATGGCCTGTAACACTCGCTCAGAACTCAAACCATACACGGTGTACATACTTACTAGCAGTTCACAATGACGCGTAACAATCGTTACCAACTCAAACCATACACGGTGTACATACTTACTAGCAAGTCACAATGGCGCGTAACAACCGTTACCAACTCAAACCATACACGGTGTACATACTTACTAGAAAGTCACAATGGCGTGTAACAACCGTTACTAACTCAAACCATACACGTCGTACATTAATATGTATTAGAATCAATTAATCTATACTCACTTTAAATA
Organism: Cyrtodaria siliqua; assembly: GCA_037043455.1. NCBI lineage: Eukaryota > Metazoa > Mollusca > Bivalvia > Adapedonta > Hiatellidae > Cyrtodaria > Cyrtodaria siliqua. The sequence continues at coordinate 160,687 of JAWPHD010002653.1, read as the reverse complement.
GTTAAAGCAAAGATTATATTAAACAGAAGCATAAGTTCGACATCGGTTCGACTTCCTTAAAAAGTGGACAATGAAAAAGGGTATACTGTGCATTTTGCCACTAGACAATATCAATGCATTTTCTCAGGCTTTGGAGCTCAAATGTATTTTAAAAAAAGCTATTACATTATCAATTTAAAGGAAATTTCACCGACCATGCTACAACATGTACTAGTATTCCATGTAATAGACAGAGTCTGGTCTCAACGAGTTGGCTTATTTAAACACCGAGATTATTTTTACTAACTGGGCTTCTCTCTTAAAATAAAGTCTCCAATTCTATTCAACTTAATATGTAACGAATTGTGTTAAAATCAAGCGCACATACCCATACACAGTGAGCCGTTAAGGTAATTCGCTTCCTCCAGACTGTCTGCGATTGTTTGTCCCAAAATGTACACGGCCATACGCTTTCTGCCATTTCCAATACGAATCGGATTAAGTTTTGCGACAGAAGAAATACACGTAGTTACATTTGTGGTTGATATATTCCATTACGGAATAAACCATCTAGTGTATACAACGATGAGCGAATTTACCCATTTTAGACGTACTGACGAACTAAAAGATGGCCTGGTAAGACTTAATGTAACTTATATTATTAATTTATAAAACTTTTAATGTAACATCAATATATTTTAACTATTCCACGCTTTGATAAATGCAGAGCATTAAATCGTTTAATTTAGGGTAACTAAAGGGGCGTGGCTATACCATACTACAACTACCGGATATATAGAGTTTATTCCACCGTATGTTAAAATCAGTAAATTGAATTGAAATGAAGCTCTGTCGCATTTATTCTACATTATTTGAACGGCCACTAATTACTTTTACATGGAATACCTAGAACTGTACTAATCCATGCTCAAGGGATGAACTTACGCCCAAAACTTTTAAACCCGGCATCAATTGAATAAACCCTAATTTCTTAGAGAGATAACATGGCGGAATATATGGATGTGTTTCATGCATTGGTCCAATATAAATGCAACGGAATCGATGAGCCCATTCTCCTTAGGAATTAGGGCTCGATCTGGCTTGATTTAAACCACGACCTGCGCTTCATTCAACGATTGAATCTGTCATTTATTAGTATATGGTATCTAGTTCATCAATTAACCATTAGTGCAGGCTTACACTTCTGAAATTGGCTTTGGCTCACATGCTGGAGGTCGTGGGCTCGATCCCCGACCTGGTCACACCAAATACTTAACTAGTAGCTCCATTGCTTGACGCTGATGATATAAGTGTTATTCTATGACTGGTCGGTCCGATGTAAGTTTAATGTGACTGAATTAGTCATGGCATGCGTCTACGGATGGATCCACTTCCATATATATGTATTATTTATGCACACTGCTTGTACTTAGCGTATTTGAGTATATTTGGTCCATTTGTACTAATACACGGGCTTTTCAGTATACATTCTTACATATTGAAAATAATATTCTGATTAAGAAAATATTTATGTTTTAAAGATTTTACATCAGTATGTGTAACATCTCGTTGTGATATCATCACAATAAATTATAAATAAATCCCAAATCCAAGAGGTAATCTTAATCAGAAATCTTCATCATACCAATACATGCATAATTATTCACACATCTGTTCATTTGAAGAACTATCATAATTACATCTCTATCCTCGGAGCTGATCTTAATCCTAAATCTTTATTCTGCAAGTACTTGCATAATATCATGCCTAATTATGCACACAGCTGTTCATTTGACAAATTAATATCATTACATGTATCATCACAGAAGCTGACCAACCCACTCAGTCTTTCTGGTCGTTAACAGCTGGTTCTTAACATGAGGACACCGTCCTTGAATGCTGTTTTTCCTGTTTTTCCTGTTCGATTTTTTATATCTGTCTGGCAAATTTAGCATGTCCACTCCAAATCAGTAACTGATACGCACATTTGATAAATGAAATAAAAACCTATCATCTGTTTGGGGGAGGATGGGTGGGTTGGTTTTAAACTTTTGTTTTCAAGTACTCTTTTTTATTCTCAACGTATTCAAAGACATACATTTATCGGACATATAATTCTTACGCCTCAACAGCACTGTTCATCATTTCATCAGATGCCATTTTCTTGCCAATTTCAAAGGAAGAGCAACATGTGTCGTATTCCGTGAGTGTGTAAACCATCAGCAAGATCCGCTCACATTAACGTTTATCAACACCATCATGTATATTGATTAATCTGGTCAAATCTAAATGCTTGACAGTCTCAAAGAATAGATTTTCCACACCCAACCACACACTGTACAATTTGAATAATTGCCATTCCGTGGAAAATGATGCTATCCACTTCATCGATACTCCATAACACTGATACTGGTAGAATTTATTTGTTCAAAAGTCTTAACTCTTTCCAGAGGCGTATTGTTTAATTATTGTATGGTCATTAGCCCTAAATACATCTCTTCCTCATTAATTAGGATATATTTTGATTTGAATTTCACAGAATCTTACTATTTGTCATTGTCTTTTATAGGACATTCATTGTCCATGTGTTCGTTTGATTGCAGTGTACACTGAATTGTATTCATTAGGAGGGGTGATTATAATTGTGTATATACTACCTTTTCTGTGTCATGTAAGTAGTCAGATGCAATACTGGACTAAAATTCCGCCCAGAGTAGAAGGAGCTCCGCACTGTCATCAAAAAAACATGTCACAACTACCAATGTTATACATTAATTTCTTTAATCTCAAACATCTTAGTAACATGCTGTTATGTTTCTGATTTTAATGAAATTGTTCAAACAGCAACATTGTTCTAATGGCTACCGTTTACATTTGAATGTTCCCTCTTCAGAAGCTTTACCACCTTCCCCTTTCCCTGGGGCGGCTCTAAATAACCTATAATGTGTTGATGATCCGTTAAACAAGATTCAATACAATTCAATTTCCTTATTTAGTCATTTAATTTATTCATTTCAACACTCGGTATGTTTTAATACAACTTCACACTCTCTCTGGGGCGGCTCTAAATAACCTATAGTGTGTTGATGAGCCGTTAAACAATATTCAATTCAATTAAAGTTACTTATTTAGTCAATATTTCACCACCATTTATGTAGTAATTATTTCATCACTCAATAAGTTATATAAATACCACATTTCGTTTCCTCTGAGATAGCTCTAAATACTAGTATCCTATAATGTGTTGCTGAGCCGTTGAACAAGATTCAATTCAATTCTTTTTTCACCACTCAAAACGTTATTCTACCACCTAGTACGTTCTCAGGGGCGGTATATATAACATATAATGTGCTAATGATCCGTTAAACAAGATCCAATTCAATTCAATGTACTCATTTAATAAATATTTCACCACTCAATACGTTATATTACCAAATTCCCCTTGCTCTGGGGCGGCTCTAATTAACTTATAATGTGCAGACGAGCCGTTAAACAAGGTTCAATTCAATTCCCTTATTTAGTCATTATTTCATCACTCAATATAGTATAAAATCCAAACTATGTAAAAGGCCGACCATAAAATATTATTTATACGAGCTATACATTTTAAACCATTTTACCAACTCAGAAACTGATGAAACGGAGATTCCGGATTTGAGGGAACATAACAACACGCCAATAACACAATATAAAATTAATTAAATTATATAAAATATATATACACAAAAAAACTGTTTTCCGCCGTCATTTGGGCATGTGCATGCGTTTTGTATTTTATAAATATGGTGTTATTGCTCAGGCACGGATTTAGGGGGTTGGTGTCTATTTAAAGCATAAACATGAGACGAAAGCAGCTGCCATCCAATAAACTCCGAAAAGTACACTTAACAGCAATTCTTCCCACCCACGCCCCATTCACCTCACTCCCAACATTGGGCTCCACCCTGCTAAGCTGAAATGCTGGTTCCGCACCAGCTGTAATACGTGTGTTATATGTGTAGGGATGAAATGAAAAGCAATCTGTCAATTGTATTGAATTATTGTATTTGTTTAGTGTATCTATTTATCATTTGACCCTTTTAAGGCTGACTTCTAATTAAAAATCCACGCCTCAGACTCATCCTATTTTCGTTTCTACAATATTATTATATTTTAAAATAAATTGCCGCTTTGAAATAAAAACAATCACATGTGGCATTCTAGACCATAATTACTTTGCTAACCATTATTATTACACACACACAAATAGACGATATGCGTTAAAGTTTAACAACATTTTACGAATATTATCACCGTCACAGTGGGCTTTACTGTTATATTATTTTATCAAAAAGTTCAACAGATAACTGAAAAATACCAAAAACGTATGATTCACATGTTATACATACACAATACATCATTAAACAATACATACTTGACATGCGTGTTGATCTCACGTGTGAATCTCATGAACCCCGCGTGAGATCCACACGCGTGGACTTTTTGTCCACGCGTGTGGATCTCATGTGACACCGGTTTTGGAACATCCGGGCATCCACAATTCCGGCAATATGCATTACACAGTCTACTCCTTCACATGCTCTCAAAACCAGGTCAAGGTCATTGATGTTTCCAATATGTTGATTTACGAGTACTCTTTCTGTGTGTTCTACAGATAAATATATATATATGTAAAAAGGAAATATAACAAAAACAACTTTAAAAAATACAGTTATAGAAACGTGTGTCCACCAAATAACGTGGGAGAGTGGGGTGTGTTGGTGGGGGCGTGTAGATGTGTTTACAGATAAAAACGTACCTAATCTATTGACGTAATCCATAACATCTAACGTCCGAATTTCTGTAACATGGTGTGCATGTGTCTGTAGTAGTCCGATCACGTGTTGACCAAGAAACCCCGAAGCACCGGTCACAAGCACAACACAGGGTTTTGTCCTTGCTCTTACGTGGCCTTCATATGAAAATATAATACATTAAAAATGTCATTCAAAGACTAAAATAAATATGTGACCTGATTTCCAGAGAGAATATTATCTTCATACCAGATATGTCGACCTAACTGATACAGTAGAAGGTGGTTGGTTAAATGGTCTTTAATTACGTCTATTCCAGCACATGTTAGACTATATATGACGGTCGACTTTTTCGGGGTGGAGGCAAATCACCAACATTTTCCTGGAAAGAACTAATAATATGTACCTCCCGCCATCCGTAAAAACCGACATTAGAAGAAGTGCCGAGAAAAAATGTTGGTAATTAAAGTTCTTGCAGGTTTCACCAAACAGTTACAAGTATCCCGCTTGCGACCAACGGTAGGAACATTCTTGCGCTATATTATTCGGTTCTTGTTTATTTCTTAACAGATGCGAATATCATCTCTATTTTGTTTTGTTCCAGGAGACAAGAATGGGACAATTCATGTCTTCATACAGGTTTGGATATGCCTGAATATTTTAAGCCCAGATCTGAGAATCGGATACATTTCAAATGGACGAATTCAACAGGGTCTCTACAAACTATGGATATTTAAAAAAACAATTAGTCAACTGTGTTTTTGGCTGGATATTTCGAGCAACAGAAAATATGTTTCACAAATAAAATCAGGAAGTTTTACAGTGGCCCAGAGAGATCCTGCTACATATGCAGAACAGTGCAAACCAACTGTGTGGTGAGACGCGTAATGCCTTTGTAAATCACATTTCGTAAATCACTTTGAATCAAATTGCATTATATAGGGAAGTTGAAAGTAATAGAACTAAAAGGTTTCTAACTGTTTTTACAAAAGTGTTGCAATATAAAATCATATTTACCAATCTCGGTAGTAGGGATACAAACTCTTGGAATAGTTTCAGGATTACGTGTTAAATAACGTTTGTGCACTTTTCCATTACACACCGCCAAGTATAAACAGTCCATTCATTCTCTGTCGTCAACACACTAACCCTTTTCAAAATGGTCATTGACCATGCGCTGAACAATGGTCAGTGCGTACTTGTATCGGGTTCATAACGAAGAAATATTTAGAAAGATAAAATGTACGCAATTTTATCAACTTGACTATATCTTATCCGTACTACGTTGATGGGTATGTAACGATTTTATGTTGAAAAGTCTGTGTTAGACTAGTGTCAGTTCTATAGCTTTGCAAATGTCCCATTTAATTCATTGTGATTTTCAAAGGCAATAAATGAACATTAAAGGGACTCAACATTAAAGTATATACCACTCAATGCTATCAGGGACAACATATAGCCTAACAAATATTGTCGGAATAATTAAAATAATCTAAATATTCCATTCACTGTTTTTCCAATACCCAATATCAATAATAAACAACAGCCCATTCTTCCTTTGTTAACACACTTATCAATGTTGGGAGACTTGTTTTGTGTGTGTAACACACTAATCAATGTTGTGAGACTCGTTTTGTGTGTGTAACAAAGGCATATATTGAGGAGAAAAAAAGTGGTTTTATAAACTTTAGTGAATAGTCACGGTATATTGCAAATTCTGTGTAGAAATATTTAATAACGTGTTCTGTAACCATGCACAATGACCGTACAGTTGAATGTGATTTACAAAGGCAATACATGAACCTTGCGACAAATAGTTCACAAACGAATCCTTGGTAATGGTGTAGTGGGAGTATAACATCTCCTGATAAATGACTGACGAACTGAAGCTCATCGACCCAATGTTTGTTTGTTTCGTGTTTTGCGTCATTTTCAACACATGTAAGGGTATATATGACGGTCGATTTTTTTTGTGGTGGATGTAGACCACCCACTTTTCCTGGGTAGAACCAATACTGTACACCTCCCGCCATCCGTAAGAATCGACACTTCCTCGCTTACAAGTCGAGCTCCCGGTGTGATTCGAACCCGCCCGCAGCGGTGAGAGGCGAGAAGGTTTACAACGCAACGTCGTTAACCCCTTGGCCACGGAGACAGCCCCGGCACATTGTTTAGGTTATTGTGAGCTGCCCAAGGGGGAAGTATACAAAGGAATCAATAAATTCAATGACAGTGACTGTCATTATACAGTAATACTTTCATATAATTATACTGTCTTCTAATAAAGTTATTATCGTCCATGTTTCCTCTTAATCCACTTTCGCTCTGAGTAACACTCATGTCTATGTTAACTTATTTGTAACACGCTGTATACACCCTGTAGATAACTGTACAGATATCGAAATATAGTCTAAATATAGAATGTCGAACTATACGAGTACGTATATGTTTATAATTGAATTTGCTACTAAAGGCACACACTGCAGTCTTGATTTTTTAAAACCTCATGGCGACGGCGACAATACATACAGTAAATTAAATTCACTTGATTTAAATATGTATAATAATGGGCACCCGCCAAATCTGTTAATTATACTAAACAACTCATGTAATAGAGCCTTGTACGATATATTCTATATGCATTACCTCAAGTTTTCATGTCTATGTATGAACTGATTTGTATTGCATTACGTGGTCCCGCCTTAATTCTATTAAGTGGTGGGAAAGCTTATATTAGCAGGATTTTACAACGGATATTTCGACAATAAAACTCGTTTAAAAACATTTTTAACTGCAAAATGCGATAACCTGTTTGAAATGACCTATTAAATGTTTTAATTTTGCAATATGCTAACTATTTAAGCCGAAATTAAGGTTTAATTTTACACCCCAGCCAACCCCATTTTCGCTTCTTGGAGAAGGGGTTGGATGAGGTATGAAAGTTAATAACCGGACCACTAATGGTATTTGCCACCTGTTAGTGTTGTTATGATTACATAACTTGCATGTTGAAATCATCATTTATTGTTAGACGAGCTCAAAGCAAATTGTTTTTGCATATATCATTATTGTTGATCATATCGCACCAATAATATATGTAAACCTATGTTAGAAGAAGAACATGAAAACTCAAATTGTATTTAATTATCAGGTTTAAAGTCAAACAGATACTGGGTTAATAAATCTGGGTGCCAATTTTAAAGTTTGATAAAAAAATCAAGATTCGATTTTTCCGTGTGTCCCTTAAGAATTATATCCCCCTATGTGAAATCCCTGGATAAAAACAAAAATCTCAAACAAACCTGAATATTGTTTTCTGTATTAAATACTCCAGTCTCCCATAAAGAAGACTGAAGAAGAATTTTTCAGTTTAATATGCTGACCCTTGAATCGTGTCGGTGCTACCCTTGAAAACTAAATACAACTTTAATAAATATGCGAATTCATACATACTCAGCGTTTGATATACGCTATATAGGTCACTTATCAAGTTTGTATTTATTATTCAAGGAACAAAAGTGAAAACATGTTGTTACATTATGGGAATTAACCATTGTAGTCATAGTATATACTTCGTATACATAGTTATCTATCCTGAACATTTCCATAGCGTTTTACTATATACTATTGCATGCTTCGTTTTACCTCACTTGAATATATGCAGCCGTACAATAAACATCTTAAATACAAACTGTGTTATACCTTCATCCCAGAGCGCTCAATCAATAGAATATAATTATTGGATAATTATAAGGACATACTTTAACATGGTGTCAGAATAAAAAAGTGTTTTACAACAGGAATTACATAATTAATTAATTAATTATTAGTAACATTTTTCGGTGTTTGTGTTTCTTCACGTGCCATCCTAAAAAGATGGAATTCTCATCAACACAAGGACAAACACCCAAAATGAACTGGGATGCTAAGGACCTGCCAGGTGCCTTTAAGGCGTTCAAGTCACATGCGGATTTTATGTTTGGTGGGCCACTACAGAAACAGACAGAGGCCATCAAATGCAATTATCTGATGATCTGGGCAGGGGAAAAAGGACGAGCCATATTTTCAACGTGGACTCTCCTAGATGAAGAGAAGAATAAACTGAAAACTTACTATGAAAAATTCGAGCAATTTTGCAAACCAAGATCTAATATTATTTATTCGAGATTCATGTTGAAATCAAGACATCAACAAGACGGGGAAAGTTTCGAACAGTTCATAACTGACCTAAAAATCTTGCTCAAGGACTGCGGATACGATGAAGCTATCAATGACGACGTCATAAGGGATCATATCGTGTTTGGAATACGTTCTGCAAAAATTCGGGAGAAACTAATAAATGAGGGATCAGATCTTACACTCCAGAAGTGCACGGATATAGCAAGAACGTACGAAATGAGCCAGGCGCAGGTAAAGGCCATGACAGCCAACCCGGACAGCAAATCCATAGATGCTGTCAAATAAAAGACCAGGAAGCAACCATCAAGGCAACCATCACGGCAACCAAGAGGATCGTACTCTGGTACAGGACCGTCACACTTCAAGCCAGGGGCAGCGAACTTCCATCAAGGGAACGGAAATCAGCGTCAAAGTAACAAACAGTGTGACAATTGTGGTCAATCACATGGACAATCTATGTGTCCAGCAAAAGGAAAAAAGTGCTTATACTGCGGATTTTCAAATCACTTTGCCATTAAGTGCAGAAAGAAAAAACAGGACTATTCAAGAAAAATAAATGAGGTAGGCCTTAATGACAATTTTTCAGATCTAGAGTTAGAAGACCAATATTTTGTTGACTCTATCCATTTTGATAAATCTAAAAAACAGGCTTTTGCCACTATCAATGTTGGGCCACAATCAAAGTCACTAAATTTCAAAATTGATTCCGGGGCTCAGGTGAACATCATTCCAAGGTCAATGTTTAGGTCACTGGGTATCAAACACCCATTGCACACAACACACAAAGCACTAACTGCATATGACGGTACTCCACTTAAAGACCCAACTGGGGTATATAAGGGAGGTAATGGCTGGGGGTGGTTTCCCTTGTATATTTGAACATGTTTCATGTCAGGGACACTTTTTCTTTAAAAACTCATAAAAAACAGTTATAGTTATCTTTCAAAAAATACATGCTTGAAGTTTAATTGATTTCCTTTCATTATTATGAAAATAGTGTTATATGGTTCTTTCTGATTTTCATAATTAAATAAAATCATCAAACCAAAATTTCAAATTTCAAATTTATGGGAGGAGCTAAGTATTCATGAGATCATGTGACTCCACTGTTTGTAAACAAATGAACAAGAAACACATGGTAGTATGTTATTGCTGTACAGGTTAGTAAAATGTGTATAATAAACATGCTTAGCACTTACTTTGGATGTTTTTAATTTGTGAAATTCTCCAAATACATGTACATTTGTGTTGCAGCATTTTATATCCATATTTCTAAACATTTACGAATGTTTTCACCAGTCAAAGTTTGCATCATTTTAACAATTTTAGTATTATACTGTTTGTGTTTTGTTGCTCAAATACTGATGTATACACATATCCTTTTATTGAATAATCTGTGCAACAGTACATATATTAAAATTATATCACAATTGTGTTGTATTACCAACACTGACCGGTATACGGCTCTTCTGGTAGGTTAGGATAGCGAGGCCTTACTAAGTTTAATACACATTCTGGCATTATCTCTCTTTGAATTCTAACAACACTCATCTACGTGGTCCCTTTTCATTAAACAAGTTACTTAGTTTTGCACCAAGCATTTCTTCTGTCGAGCATTGACCAACATTTCTTGTATCTTACCCTTCTTTAAATTTTATTTTTGGCATGTGGTCTTGACCCACTTCCAAGCCATGATTGTTCATGTGTTATCACAAGAATCATCTACATTTGTCATCAAATCTGTTTCTGTAACATCGTTAATTGATAAAACTTGAGCATCATGTTCCTGCTTTCTTGAATTGAATTAATTGGTGGCTCATGTTACACATTGTCATTATTTTGTTGTTCTTCTGGTGATTTGTTTATTTCAATAAAATTCCAATTGTAGTGATTGAAAAGAGCTTCAGCTGTAAGTGTTTGCTCTTCGTTAACTAATAATGATAACACAAATATTTTGGATGTATCCATCACACACAAAATAAAAATATAACACGTTTTCACCAATCTCTAAAACATATCACTTCACCGCATTTTATTAAAATGCCAAAATGCCGCCAAGAACATTATGGTGGAGTTCAACTGATATAGGTTAATCAACTATTTCTTTTATTATTTAGAGCGTTTAAATAACATAAAATAAACATAATTAGAGATGACATGCGAGTAATTAGATTACGCATATGTTTGTTTAGAATGTATGATGAGAAATGAATAAAACAAATGGGAAAATAAAGTGCAGAAATGGATCCTCTACCTTACTTGTAATGGAATTGTCCAATTATGATACAGGCTAATTGGGCCAGTAGAACATGATCCTTACAATGCAACCTTATCACAGGTGTTGACATATATATACTGATTATGTCTGGTATTTGTGGAACACAGATTACACATTCATTAAACATATACTAATGGATGACAATTTGTCAAGGAAAAAAATAAAATAAAAGTGCTCAAAAGAAAAACATTCCATTGGTGTAGATCAATTTGGCTGAATTATGTGGACTATGTTTTAGAATAATAAAACTACTGAATATTATAAATACAGTTATTGTGTACATTTTTAGTGTATGAGACATACAAGTCTACATGTATTTAATCACTTGGAAGAGAAAATTATGTCGTATCTGTTTAAAACTCATGGGAATTACTAACAATCAACAGGTAAACAATGTGTTTTCTGTCGGCTGCAATACCCCCAATCTATTTTTAGCTAACACTGTATTGCCACTCACTGATAAAACACACACACAGCAGAGTTAATTTACATCCGAAGGTCTGATCGGATGTTGGGTCTTTAAAGTCGATGGTCAAATCAACCTCACATGTACATATCACAATAAGAAATTAGAAGCACAATTCTTTATTGTAGATACTTCATCAAGTCCCATTCTAGGTTTAGAAACATGCTTAGCATTAAATCTTATGAAACTTGTTCTAGCAGTACAAAATGAAGAAACTGCCTACACAAAGCGGGACGTTATATCAAAATATGCCGACATATTTGACGGACTAGGTGAACTCGAAGGCGAGTGTGACATTCACCTACGACCTGACGCAATACCGGTGGTACACCCTCCACGTCGCGTTCCCATAGCTATTTGTAATAAGCTCAAGTTAGAACTTGACAGAATGGAAAAAGATATGGTTATTACAAAAGTCACGACACCCACAGACTGGGTGAACAGTTTGGTCACAGTAGAGAAAGCAAACGGAAGCTTAAGAGTTTGCTTAGACCCTAAGGACTTAAATAATGCGATAATGAGACCCCATTATCCGACAAAGTCTCTTGACGACATTCTACCCGACTTAGCAGGAGCCACTATCTTCTCAAAGATGGACGCCCGAAGTGGGTATTGGTCAATTAAATTGACAGACAGGTCATCGTACCTTACGACATTTAATTCTTCGTATGGGAGATACAGATTCTTACGTTTACCATTTGGGTTGAACAATAGTCAGGACCTATTTCAGCAAAAAATGGACGTATGCTTAGAAGGCTTACCAGGTGTCAAAACTATAGTTGACGACATAGTAGTGTTCGGAAAGGACAGGACAGAACACGACAGGAATCTTGACGCGTTAATGACACGATGTCGAGAAATGGGCATTAAACTAAATGCCGACAAGACTGAAATAGGACATTCAGAAATTCCTTTCTTTGGTCATTTGCTTACAGCGCAAGGTCTTAAAATAGATCCTGCCAAGGTCAAGGCTATTGATGACATGCCAGCACCTACATCTAGGTCAGAACTTGAGACAGTTCTAGGTATGATCACATATTTACAAAGATTTGCTCCAAATCTGGCAGAGCTTACCAGTCCCCTTAGGAAACTTCTCACTAAGGACAGTGTATTTCTTTGGGACGTAGAACAGGAAAATGCTTTCCAGAAAATTAAAAGCATTATTACACAGAGACCAGGCAAAGGTTATTGGTGCAACTGCAATAATATGACATAGAAATATCGCACGTGCCAGGCAAAATGATACCTCTTGCCGATACACTGAGTCGTAAATTCTTACCCGACACATATCCCGAGATATGCGACGGCATGGACGTGCAGGTGCACTCCATTATAAAAAATATCCCGATAAGTGACCGGAAAATGGAAAATGATCCGTAAAACAATTGAATCTGATTCACAAATGCAGAGTCTAAAACAAACAATTTTAGACGGTTGGCCTGAAAATAGGACAGACACTCCTACACACCTGTTAGATTATTGGAACTACAGGGATGATCTCTCATATATTGACGGTATTCTATTGAAAGGTACCAAGGTTATTATACCAAAAGACTTGAGACAGATTATGCTTGAGAAAATTCACGAATCTCACTTAGGTGTAGAAAAATGCACACATCGTGCTAGAGAAATCATGTTTTGGCCTAATATGACAGGCGACATCAAAGACAAAGTATTAAGTTGTCCAATCTGTCTTGAACACAGAAATTCAAACGTCAAGGAACCCATGATACCTAACGACATACCCGACAGACCATGGCAAGTTGTTGCCACAGACTTATTTCACTGGAATGACGTTATGGTCGTTGACCTTTACAGTAGATATTTTGAAGTAGGTAGACTTCCAAACACAAGGTCAAATACTGTCATACATAAACTCAAAGGTTTTTTTGCAACACATGGCATACCATCCAAGGTTATCTCAGATAACGCGACTCAATACAGTTCTCAAGAATTTGCAGATTTTGCAAAAAGCTGGGATTTCAACCATGTCACCTCATCTCCAAACTGGAGTCGCGGGAATAATTCTGCAGAAAGATGCATACAAACAATCAAAAAGATATTTACAAAATCAAAACAAGATCAGATTGACCCATACATTTCTATATTAGAATATAGGAATACCCCATTAGCGATCGGTCAATCACCCGCACAATTGCTTATGAGTAGACAGCTTCGTTCTACTTTACCTATGACAGAAATACACCTATCACCAAAAGTCCCCAAGTTATCAAGTGTTAGACAGAAAATGCTAAACATACAGAAAAAATTAAAAAGCAATTATGATAAACACACGAAACCATTAAACATTGGTGAAGGAATTCGCATACGACAGGGAAACGTATGGAATCCTGCTGTTGTCAAAAGTAAAGTTCATGATCGGTCATATTTAGTAGAAACCCAAAACGGTTCTGTATTTCGTAGGAACAGAAATCATTTGTTAAAAACTCATGAAAAACCATTCACCCTAGGCAACGAACAATCATCACAGCCAATTAGCAGAGATATTCCGTACAACAATAATCTATATCAGCAGACAAAAACACCCAACAGAATTCAAGTTTTAATCAACCTTTAAAAGAGTCAAATTCAAACAATGTTACTAGATCTGGAAGAGTTGTCATTAAACCTAAGAAATTGGACATGTAATTAAATCAAATGATTTTGAATATATTTTAAGTCAAAGTTGAAAAAAGATTTTAATCAAAAATGACAAACTTTAAATTCAGAAAATCTTTCTGTACAGCAAATGTGAGACATTAGCTATTAACAACGGAATGTGATTAATTTTATGAACTGTGAGTCTAAGTGCTACAAGACAGCTGGATATGCCATTAATTCACCACAAAATTAGAGAATTAATCGGACATTAGGATAACAACATTTTTATGGCACATATATACATAGGAGAATAATTGACTACGCCTAGAAGATTAAGTGCCGAGATATTTACCAGATACAAATAACTGTAAAATGATCATATATCAACAGTAATCAGAATACCATATGTGATAGTAAGAGACAGTGACATTATTTGAATAAAATGATCATGGGAAAATAGTTCTTAAACGAAAAGAGAAACAAACATTTTAAAAGGGGGCATGTTACATTATGGGAATTAACCATTGTAGTCATAGTATATACTTCGTATACATAGTTATCTATCCTGAACATTTCCATAGCGTTTAATATATACTATTGCATGCTTTGTTTTACCTCACTTGAATATATGCAGCCGTACAATAATCATCTTAAATACAAACTGTGTTATACCTTCATCCCAGAGCGCTCAATCAATAGAATATAATTATTGGATAATTATAAGGACATACTTTAACACATGTTAAACTGGAATGTTCTTGTGCATTTGAAGTATATTTGACTTCTGACTGTTTACTCATCTTATATGCAATTTGAATTGGATTAGTCATGAGGGGACATTAAACTTAAACGACTGATCATAACGCATAGTTATTCACCCTTTTTGCTCGGCCAATTAAACGTTTATCCGGGTCTATGCCGGATGCCATGGAATAGGGTAGTGAGAGAAACTCCCATTCATGGGACCTCCGGTTCACAGTAATTCGACTGGCGAGAAATATAAAGAACCCCAACGAGGCTATCAAACGTATAGCTTTATAGCCAACGTCCTTATTAGTTAAACTCAACTTGATATATAAAGGGACACTGTCCGTAAATAAGCAGATAGTGAGCATAACCAAATAACCGTCAGACTTTTATATTTCGTATGTGTCGTGCTCAGCCGTTTCCAAAGGTCCATTATCATACTATAGCCTACATGAAAACATGAGCATAGACCCTAAGAAGTCTGTAGTAATACATTCGTGAGTTTGAAAAAAAAAAGAAGCGTTAATTATTATTTGTAAATAAAGTGGGACCCACCATATTTACCTTTTCTGCGATCACGTGACTGCCATTAGCGCATTTGGATGGATTAAATCATGAATAGAATGTTTTTCTTATTCGATTATGTATAAAAAAAAAATCGCAAACATTCAATCGAAATACCATCAATTACGAACTTTTTTCATGCATTAATGTGTTTAGAATGCCAAAAATGGTATTTCTTATCAAAGAGGAAAGACAACACAACCCTAATAGCAGGATAATGATAGATAGATAGATACTATTATTGACTTAAACTATTACAGTTTTTCTTTTTTGTAAGTTTTATGTCAATAATTGTCGATCTCTATGACAAATTGCCGACACGAAGCCAGGCAAAATATTCATACTTCACACACATTTTAATTACTTTATTGCAAGTGTTTTCACAGTTCATAATACACATGGGAGTATTGAGGATCTTGAGATCAAGTAAAATAGATCTTGGGGATTTTTTTATAGACAGGCCCGATGGGCTCCTTGTCTGCAAAATGAGGGCCCGGAATGGATTTCGAGGAGCCCCGGGCGTCGGGCTATCCTACGTTTCGAGCACTGAGGGGTTAAGGCCAATCTGTATGTTACCTTTTAAAATGTAATGGCTACTATACTAGTAACCCTGCAATCATGAGTGTAATTTCGGGGACATACCGGGTACCAGTCTAAATACACATACAAGGTATTATGTTGACCTGAACCCGATTACTGAAGGAGGGTTGCTGAACTACTGTACTAGTAACAGTGCTAGTACATGTATACTAAACCAAATTGCTAAGTATCAACCTAAGAATATGTCAATAATATTCTCATTGTTTTGTGTATTTTGAGCTTGATTAGAGATACGGTTAAACTGCAAAATAACGAGTGTAAATCGTCTGCTCTGATTGCATGAACATATTTTAAAACTTTTAAGTCAATGTGTTTTCTTAGAAATAAGTTATAACACTTATACAACTGGGTATATAGGATTTTATTAAGTACTTCGAATTAATGAAGCTTTCGATGTTCCTAATTCTAAAATATGCCAGTTAAACATGCTTTACTAGCATTACAACTACAAATGAGTTTGTAAAAGAAATTTTCGAAATATTTATTGTTAACGCTGAATTACAGTTACTTGAATTTCAAACAATATTCAATGTAAAGGGAGGTAATTTAAGTTTATCCATATTTCATTTTTTTATAGGCGGAAAATCTGCGATAAATGGGTCAAATGTTTATGTTTTTTCTATTATTTCATACCAATTTTAAGAATTTTATATCTTTAAGCGATCTTTGACTTATGTTATGTGTTTTATCAGTACATTTCATGTTTTCATATAAAGGGAGGGTAACTCTCAAAAGATGTAATAATTTAAACAAAAAATAAATGTTTTACAAACTATGGGTCAAAACAAAATACTTATCATATATCTATTCTAAAATATATTGAAAATAAGAAAATTAGTTAAGATACAAAAGTTGATACTTAGCAATTTTGTTCAGTGTATTTGTACTTGTATGCATAATATTCTCATTACAACCTATATTCATATGGAAACACATATATGTGATTATTTAAATATCTTATTGATACATGGAACAATACACTGATAGACTGTAGGAAAATTCTCCCTCTCAAGCAAGTGATTCTGCAATGACACATTTGTGCGCACGAAGCTTTCCTACATTTGCAACTTCCAGTGCATCATACTGACGTCATTTCGAATTTTTCAAATTTATCACTGATATTCGGCAGGTGCCCCTCCTGATTTTTCAGGACTTCATCCGCCGTGCGGTAATTTGGTGTGCATATAATCCTAATACATTTAGGGATTCACGAACCTTTGGGGACCCTTTTAAAAATACACAGAAATATAAAACACACATTTGAGGAAAGTTTGATGCTTTTATCCGGCGTGTCTAGATTGGGTCCTAAAACCTGGGTTTTGGTCCCTAGCTATATATATATGCAAATCACCTGACCAGACTACTTTTTCCCCCATAATTCTAAGTGCCAAACACGAGAGATGATACTAGTATCGATCGAGGGCGAGAATGCCAGTGCATGTGATCGCTTGAAGTTACTATTGATATGTTCGCTACCACTCATTGCCAGTTTAGGAATTGTTATGTTACGTCTATAGTCTTAACGGTGTTAATGTAGGACTATAAATAACTAAGAACGAACAACGTGTTCTAACTAATAATCTGTAATTACGATGTTATTCATTGTAGTGTAAAATAGGGGACTGACCATCAGCAGTCAGTGTTCCAGACTGCAGTGCGTGGTAAGAGAGTGTCTGTTATAAGACGACATATGGTAATACAACAGGAATGACATCTAAATATCATCGCATTTGGTCCCCAGAAAGAGGCACTTCGTGATCAGCAATTAATATCTGCCCCCAAAAATGACCTGCTAGAAATATGACTATCCGAACATATAGGACAAAATGTAAAAGTAATATCAGTAATGCACCAAAATAAAATATGTTTTATATCACATGATGGTGATAGTGCACGTGATTCGAATTTACATACTGTTTTCACCAGTCTTTCCAAGTGTCGTCTTTACAACTTTTATTTTAAAGTCATAAGCCATCAAATTATCCCTAAACTCTTCAAACAACTTAAGGATGTCATATTTTGCCTTTTATTCATCTTTGTAGTAGTTGTTTGTTTCTGTGCGTGTTTGTGGTTGACTGTAATCCTTGAATGGGGCATTTCCTTTATATCCACTTTTATTCATATACATAATTAAAGATGTATGGCTGCAAGATTTTAACGGTGACTTAAAAAACTCAAACAGAGCTTTATTTTATAGAAATTTAGTTGATTTTGGGTTTAATGAATACTTAGATGTAGTAGACATACGCAAATACAGAATGACCCTGTCTCGCTTAAGAATTTCTTCGCATAGGCTGGCAGTAGAATCTGAAAGATGACCAAAACCCATCTGTGTACCATTTGATGAAAGAAAATGCACATTTTGTCAAGTCTTAGAAGACGAGTACCATTTTGTCATCGAATGTCAAGCTTATCAGGAGTTGCGTACTAAAAAATATATCAAAAAGTATTATTGGGAACATCCAAATTGTGTTTTACATTTTTGAGAATTAATAAAAAGTGAAAACGCTACTGAAATTAGAAATCTAACAATCTATGTATACAAAGCATTTGAAAAACGATACACGATGCTTAGAGTGTAAGTTTTAAATATGTTATATAGTGATACTAATCAATATTTGTTATATGATATAAGTTAAACATATATGCCAGTCACTCCGTCTCTTCCTGGCACTAGTGCGTGTAACGTATATTTTCTTAAAATGACAGTGCAACTCAATCAACAACACAAATTTGCCTTTTAGTAATATATAATGACATTTGTTATTATAACTATGCACCTGAATAGACAATTTTTATATAAATCATGATATGTACTATTGTATGCCATCTGACCATGCCACAATGTAATTAGTGATGCTATGCTCATGACTCTTGGTAGAGTTATGGCATACTAAAGAATCTTATTCTTCTTCTTCATATACATGCATACCAAAAATATGCCTCCATAACACTAGTTGACCCAATCAATTTCGATTAATTATTTCGATTAAGGGATTTTCATTTTTCGTCATTCAAGACATCGAACGCCATAGATTTCCAGAGAAAGTCCATACCAAGTTGCATTAAAGGGTCATTCTGAGCTAAACTGCAATATTAAACTTGATAAAACTATGATGTACAGTGTAAACAAGGCAAAAGTATACAGCATTCTTAACATGTCTTAGCATGTTTTAAAGATGTTCAAGTATATAAAACTGTGATCCCATTTAACACCAGGGTCAACTTCTGAACAACCGTAAGCTTTTCGTTCATCAAGGGAAATAACTCATATCGAATATCAACATAAATTATAGACAAGTTGTTTCCCTTGATTAAAAACGACCTAACATTTTTTCAACGGTCTACCCAATGCTCAATTTTAAGGTGCTGCCACACTGAAATACCACGCCATAGACACATGGCGTTATACCCCACCCATTCATATTACGCTGATACCGGGTATACCACTTTTATTAAGTCTTTGTGGTGATCCAGTCGGGGATTGAACCCCTTACCTTCCGCGTGCATCATGCCAAGCATTCTATGGAAAAAAGAGCACGGCCAAAATCATTTGTAAAAGGCGAGATTACGTTCCAGGTTAAACCTTTATAAAATATACTAATTAAAAAATAACAAATGAGATAGTTATGTCAGTTACGAGCCTTTATACGATCATGCTTTATACGATCACAGTTTCATTTGTCACCCAGATGGACAGAAAGAGACGGACGTACAGACAGACAATACAACGAAATGATGTCACTTGGGCGTATGAAAATCGACATAATTTGGTTAAAAATAGCATAAGAGTTAGGGTTCTTACACTCTGTAGGTGTCGTTATGTTCTAATCCGGTATAAAGTTTCATGCGATTACCTTAATCCATTTTTATTTAAGATATGCTGTGGACAAGATTTGTTTGTTGTTGATTTTTAACGTCGTTTTTCAGAATAGTGTTAGACTATGTATGATGGTCGATAAACACAAAAAAATGGATCCATCAGTTATTGTGAATTGAATTGAATTGGGGTTTTAAGGCGCACCAACACATGAAAGGTTATATGGCGCCTAACAGGAATGAACATGACCGGCTCATCCTACATGTACATAGAGACAAAATATGGAGAACGGGCCTAGAACTTTCTCACCCTGAACAGCAGAGTTGCTGCAAATTCTATTGTACACACTCCATTTAAGCTGGAGCCACGTTATAGTTTTTCTGCCACTGCTCTAGTGATATGAGCGAGATGGCACCTGAAACAATGCAGGAGTCATGATGAAGACCTTTAATGAGCATGAACAAAACATGATAAAATGAACATGAATTTGGGGGGCGGGGTGGGTGTTCTACCCCTCTGCCTTCCCCTCCAACGGGATCTGCAGTGGCCCTATTCTTTGCCCCGTAACCACACAGGGCGAATCTATTTGTGAATGGTCGTAACAGATGCTGATAAGACATATTGGCCCGACCCCTTTGCATACTTACATGGCAATAAAATATGTTTAAATCAAATCATGCTGAAAATGAGTACATTGTTGTTGACCTTACATTTTGAAAGTTATTGGCAATGTTAAGTTTCTGGTTAAACCTTATTCAAAGCGAAATATTTTTTTAAAAAAAATATGAATCAGAGATTTATGGACCATTTTCCGTTGTATTCATTTCAGGGAGATGTAGATTTTTCCAGATGTATTCGTTGGATAATGCTGAAAATGTGTACGTGTCATTGTTGTATATGGCTCAATTTAAGCTGTTTTACTGGCAATATTATGCAAGTGCTTAAGGGCCTTCTAGTTTAGAATATTGCTGGAATGTATTTAGTCATAATATAATGTATAGGCATAAATGACCATCAAAATTATAAGTAAAAGAGCTGTTGTTTATTGTTTGCTCGAGTGAGCTATAATTTGCCAGTTCATTTTTTATCAACCGGCAAAAAAAGGCCAGTTGAAAAATACGCTGAATTCAAGCCATGTTGTAATACTTTGGAAGTTACTAGTCACAATCACTTGTAAAGTCAAGGTTAAGTTCCAGATTAAATGGATTTAAAAGTGAAATAATTTGAAAATGTCAGTCAACGAGTTATGGACCTTTTTCGGATATATTCATTGGATCATGCTGAAGATGTATAAAAAGTTTCATTGTTGTAGATCATATACTTTGAAAGTTATTGGCAAGGTTAAGTTACAGGTTAAACATGTTTTTCAAATGGAAATAATTCAAACACGAGTGTATCGCTCTACTGGTTTAAGGCTGCATGGTATCATACATTCATTCATAGTTAATCATACTATATCGCTCTACTGGTTTAAGGCTGCATAGTGTCATACATTCATTCATAGTCAAACATACTATCCGTATCGACTGGACTGCTGTGGAACCTTTATTAACCAACGAAAGGTGGCAAAACGTGTCATATCAGATGGACACAAGTCATATAATATTGAAGTAAACCTAATAAACAGTGTATGCTAAATCAGCATAATATATGTATATATTAACCCTTAGCCCGCTATAAATGTATAATGGACTGTCCTTTCTTTAAATTTAGACCATTCCATTTATGTTACGAAGGGGTGTTTTGGTTAAATGACTGATGAGCAGCCAGACAGTGGAAACCCTGACCAGCCTTACTCGCAGGCTGATCTGGGTTTACACTGGCTGCAAAGGCTGTTGCAGTCGCCCTTAGCAGGCTAAGAGTTAAATAGCAATGACAGAAGAAAAAACAATAGCATATAGAAAATTAAACATTAATATTTATTTCTAATACTCTTAAATAAAAGTATTGTACAGCTGTTGATGCATCAGAGACACAAGAAACTTTTCAACACATATGCAGCTTTCATATATATTATTCCATTACTTGGAATTTTATTGATATATAATACACATAACTTGACAAATTCTATTTTACATAAAACATAAAGTAAA
This sequence comes from Cyrtodaria siliqua, assembly GCA_037043455.1. NCBI lineage: Eukaryota > Metazoa > Mollusca > Bivalvia > Adapedonta > Hiatellidae > Cyrtodaria > Cyrtodaria siliqua. Next base: position 138,567 of record JAWPHD010002653.1, on the reverse strand, counting down.
TAAAAATAATTGTTAAAAATGATTAAACATGACATAAACAAGGAAATGTTTCATAGAAACATATTTGAGTTTTGTTCATTAGGCAAGTAAGTGACGTGAATGCGACAAGTCACCATGGGCAAGTTAAGGATAATCTCCGTGAGTGAACATAATAAACACGTTTATATGGCATATCTTACAGTCTTGTTTCACCCAGTTCATGAGATGTCCACCTGAGTTACATGTTAAAAATACAGATTAACTTAAAAAGATATATAGCGGTATATATATTTGGTAGCAACAAATAGTGCTGAACTATCATCTATTTTCAAACGTTTTCAAAACACTTATAAGCCCGTGCTAAAAAAAGTTGTTTTTTAATTTTGTTTGTGGATTTATAATTGTTTTATGGTGCACCAAAACACAAAAATTCGAAGCTCACCCATCACCATTTCCATCAAACTAAATATATGCAAAAGGGACTTATAACCTTCTCACCTGCAGAATTGCAGAGTTGCTGCACGTTATAGACATATTCCATTTTATGTTGGAAATAGTCATTGCTTTCTACACCACTTAAAGAAACTAACCTGCCAAATAACCAAAAAATTACACAATAAAATGTTTATCAAAACTCTATCCAGGTGTTTAGATCATATATGAACAAATAATATAAGATGCTGAGATCCATATGCAACTTTATGGACTGGGCAGTCACACCTAGAATGTTACATCATATAACATTCTAGATCTGACTGCCCAGAATATAAAGTTGCATGTGGATCGAAGCACCATACATTATTTATTATATTATACCGAACCTCAACAACAAATTAAAACAATACATTTTATATTTTAAATGTGACGGCGTTTTTTTCACATGTCCGAAATTATAGCTCTTGGACCTGGGCCGGTAACTATCGCAGAATAGTGACCGGATGACGTCACATTGCGCAAAGAAGGAAATATGCAAATGAGGTATAATATTAATGTATATTTGCCAATTAAAAGTATAGGTTTATTCACAGGTTCTTAACATACCTGTGACTGAATATGCGTAAAATAAATTACGAGCTGGTAACTCTTAATTCGATGATTCAGTTTTGGGGTCTGGTCCGACTGGTTATATTGTGTCTATAGAGTTTAGATTCTCAAAAAATGTAAGTTTTAAATATACCTCGTAGTCAGAAGGTTTAGAAACAATGTACATCTGTTGTAAAATGTGCATGTTGATGGCGGGATAGGAACTTTAAGTAACTCCTGGACAATACAGGGATCATGAATTAAATACGAATTTAATTGGACTGCACCAACAGCTAAGGTCATACGGCGACTTTCCAGTTTCCGTTGGTGTAGGAAGACCCCAGGTGCCCCTCCGGGCATTTTTCGCGCATGGGCGGGCACCTGGGTAGAACCACCGACGTTCCGCAGTCAGCTGGATAGCTTCCTCACATAAAGATTCCAGGCCCCTGAGGGATCGAACCTACAGTGGTGAGGGACAAGTGATCTCAAGTCAGAGACTCTAACCACTCGGCCATTGACAACCCCGGGGGTCATGAAGATCTATGGTAAACATCAGAACAAAAATGAAAGTCAACATGAATTTGGACGAATTCTTCCCTTCTGCCAGGCCAGACAGACAGTGGCTCTATTATATCTTACCCACAATCCACATGGTCAAAGATAAAAATAATAACAACAGACTTATGAAAAAGCGGAGATTCTTTCTTTCTTCCATTGTTAAATATACAGTGGATCAACTATGTAGATTAGATAATATTTGTGTATTTGTATGCGGATGCCATTTTACTTGGAGAAACTAACCTGCCAAATAACGGCAAAAATAATTACACTACAAAACCATTTACCAAAACTCTAACCCGGTGTTCATGTCACATAATAATGTATATGTGCCAAGTAAAAGTATTGATTTATTGACCGGTTATCCGGATATCCGTGATTGAATAATTATGAGTAAAATGAATTATGAGTTGGCAACTCTTAATTCGACGCTCCAGTTTTGAGGTTTGTCTGGTCTGGTTAAAGCCGTTTCTATTGTATCTATAGAGTTTGGATCCTCAAAAAATATGTAAGTTATATATATACCTCGTCGTCAGTAGGTTTAGAAACGGTTTACATCTGTTGTAAAATCTGCCTGTTGATGGCTTTAAATTGTTTTTGCGTTTTTGACACCCAAAGACAAATGGTATACTAATAACCAGCAACAAATGTATACAACAAATTTATCTTTAGTCTATTAAGAGTAATTGTAGTAAACTGTGGTATGGGCAGGAAATCTCATGTTACACTGGCTTAATCTATCTACAACAGACAGGTAAAAACATTGATAAACAATTTCATTTATACTGTAGATTGAATTTGTTACTTCTAACTTCTGTTTTTCGTCAAGGCTACAGGTCTGTTTAGCAGGTCTAAAATTTAATTTGTAACAGTATATCAAGTCATATTGCAAATTTTGTTTTTAATAGACGTGCTAGCGAAACCATTAAACACAAATTGCCACCGTTAACGACGGATATACTGTTGCAAATAATAGTTAACTCATTTCTAATGCATTTTATTGGGTTTTTTTACAGTTAGCATTGAAATAAAACAAAATGTAATTTTTTAAAGGTTTAACATCACAACTTGTTTTGGGACGGGTTATGCACTATTTCATAGTCGCGTGCACTATTTCATAGTCGCACATTGTTTAACGTCAACCAATAAATTTCAGAGAGATCATCAACATCCAATAAAAATTCAATAGCATATAAATATACATGAACATGTATAATGAAAATTATAATGAAATTAACATTTAAAAAATGCTGATCAGATTATTTTTTTGTTGCAAAAAGAAGATGTTACAAAACTTGCATAATGTACATAAAACAGACATAGCAACATGAACAATAGATAAAGTGACAACAATAACATTATAAACAATACTTTTTTAACAAAACATGGGACACACCACAATCTTAAATTATGTATAACACACTGTGTGTGTTGTTCTAAGGTTTATAGTCCATCCGTCCATTTAACCAATAGGACATCTTAAAGGTACAGGCACAATAGAGTCTGAACTGTTAATATGGAAATCTTTGAATTTAGAAATTGGTATAGCCCTTAATGGGTCTACTTTAATGCCTAAATACGGGCCAAAGTAAAGAGCCAATCTCTACGGTTAATTCAACCTATTTTTTTTGTGTTGGCTCATATAATGGATTATAATTATCGACTATATTTATTAATTTAATATGATTTTGACAGCTTGCATATAATTAAATGAAATTCGGAGTATTCTATTGTTTGTCGTTGCTCTACCATAGGTTTTAATGTATTACTGGCCTACTAAATTCAACAATTAGTAATTTCTAAAAAATAATTGTTTTACACTATTTAACTAATTATTAATAATGACTTTCAAATATGCAAATTAGTAGAAAAACTAAATGGATGCTGGAAGTTTAAAAACATCAAGATTGGCGTTTGTCTCTTTAGAAGATCAATCTGTATGACCTTGATTAATCTATCATGTCCTGACAGGTGACCTCAGAGTTGGTATTAGATGAAATGACAAGGCTTAATCTGGACAATAGACAATGAAATGAGGTTTTATGCCCCATTAGTATGTCATATTAGTTATACTGAGACAGCAACCTGTCAGATATGAGATTTAAGTTTCTCATCAAATATACCTCCGCCAGGGACAGAACCATTGCGGTGCAGAGGTTCATAGCACAAGACCTAATGCTCCGACCTACCGAGGCAACTCTACCGAGGCTACTCATTACTGCTAGTGACAAGCACATCTGGAAAACGCTCTACGCGTAAATGTAAAATAAAAACGTAAATGAAAGTATTTTCTTACTGTATTCTATACATGTACCTGTTGTAAGCGATTCACTTCTAAGGTACTTCTTGATTTTCTTCCTTGGTAGAACCAGTACTAAGCAATGCAGATAAAGTGTCTTGCTCAGGGACACAACACATATGGATCACGACTTTTGGAACATGGGTCCAATGGTCTACCACTAGACCACAGCGCTAATTCAAATGCCTATGTTTTAGTGATTTGGCAGAGCTGAGCTTTATTTCTCTATATAAAGTGTATGGTGTCCAGTAATTTGGATGTTAACTTAACTGAACACTGATGAAGAGGGTAATGCATAAACCCTAAATCAAAGATCAATTTTTTCGATTAGTCAAGATATCTAAGCATGTTCAAACTGATCGTCCTTGCAAAGTTTCATTAACATTATATTGTTTAAAACTTGAGATATTGAATTGAATTGGGGTTTTAAGGCACACCAACACAGGAAAGGTTATATGGCGCCTAACCGGAATGAACATGCCAGACTCATCCTCCATGTACATTGAGATAAAATATGGAGAACGGGCCTAGAACCTTCTCACCCTGAACTGCAGAGTTGCTGCAAACACTTGAGATATAAATACAAACCCACTTTAACTATGACCTTGACATTTGAACTTCTGATAAAAAATATGACCAGTCCCGATACAAATACAACTACAGTTGTATGTATATTTAAATAGAAATTAAGATACAAATAATTTGGAAGTAAATTTAGCCAGAGGTTGATGCCGATGCTTGAGGTATAACATTAGCACTCTCCTCCTCTTGAAAATTTAAATTTTCTAAATACCAATACCCTAAGCTACTTTCATCTTTATAAGTATCATAAAAATAAAACAATATTCAAAACAAAAAAAGATTGTTCCAATCTTTAAGAGTATTACTTATTTGAGTGGTGACAGCTATACATGTATGTCATTAATTAAAGACGTTTTTTTTTATAATATAAACATTCAATTCCTTATTTAAACAGAACTATTGTGTGTGTTGAAGGAAAAAAATGAACAAACACAAAATGACAAGCATGACATGTAAAACAAAGCATGTAAAAGTTTTGGCACAAAGAAGTTTGGTACAATTCCTTCCTTTCTTTTCAAACTAGTTTATACTTCTTCAAACTAATTTATACTTCTTCAAAGTAGTGTTTACTTCTTCAAAGTAGTGTATACTTGAAGAAGTGTATACTTCTTCAAAGTAGTGTATACTTCTTCAAAGTAGTTTATACTTCTTCAAAGTAGTGTATACTTCCTCAAAGTAGTTTATACCAAACCATTTACAATGAGTTTAATGAAAGACTAAATTTGAGTAGATAGTAAATGATATGGCTAAAAATACATGGTAATAATATAATAAAATAATAATAATACCTACATCAAAGCATACTTGTGATATATTCCATTCCTCAATCAGTGAAGCTCATGCATGCAAAAATAAAAGCATTAGGCCAGAGTTTTTTTCGGTTCTTATATCCTGAGACATTACTTTTTGCACAAATGAAAAAAAAATCAGATTTTTTTTTTCAAAAACACCTACAAATCGGCTATCCTTATTTTGGTCCCGCATTTCAAACAACCATGTGATCATGTTAAAAAATTAATGTAAAATCAGAAGACCTTGTTTCTAAAGATTTGTTCTGGCCAATTTTATGTTATACAATGGAACTAATACCATAACAAGATACATGCTTCAAAAGTTTCAGACTATTTTTTCCCCCTTCCTCTGTGGAACATTTTTTGAATAAAATCTGAAAAAAAATGGCCTTACTAGTTGGTTTTTATTAAATGGAGAACACTTCTGTCTATTTTAACTTTAACATGTACGTTTTTGCATAAACCAAGTGCCCAATAGCTAAAACAATATCTTTTTACTTTGACACCTTATTTTTTAAATGACAAATAATATACCTTTAATTTCACCTAAACAGTCTAATATATCTAAAATGGCATCTTTATTGTCACCCAAACTGTCTTAGGTCTAAATGGACATTTATTTTAACCTAAACTGTCCAATGTCTAAAATGATATAGATTTTTATTGTCACCTAAACTGTCTGAGGTCTGAAATGATATCTTTATTTTCACCTAAACTGTCTGAGGTCTGAAATGATATCTTTATTTTCACCTAAACTGTCTGAGGTCTGAAATGATATCTTTATTGTCACCTTAACTGTCTGAGGTCTTACATGATATCTTTAGTGTCACCTAAACTGTCTGAGGTCTAACATGATATCTTAATTGTCACCTAAACTGTCTGAGGTCTTACATGATATCTTAATTGTCACCTAAACTGTCTGAGGTCTAACATGATATATTTATTGTCACCTAAACTGTCTGAGGTCTAAAATGATATCTTTATTGTCACCTAAACTGTCTGAGGTCTAACATGATATATTTATTGTCACCTAAACTGTCTGAGGTCTAAAATGATATCTTAATTGTCACCTAAACTGTCTGAGGTCTAAAATGATATCTTAATTGTCACCTCAACTGTCTGAGGTCTAAAATGATATCTTTATTGTCACCTAAACTGTCTGAGGTCTAAAATGACATGGGTTTTTTAACTTTAAAACTATATATTCTCATATACTAGTAAACTAATTCCAATGTCTAGCTTTTCTTCATGATACTGTTAAACATAATATTTGTTAATTACCACACACCTGAGAAATGAAATACAAGACGTCTGAATGATTAGCACTAATACAATATAAATCTTAATGCTGAAGCCCAAAAGCTAAAAAAAAAAGTATATTCATTTAAAATATTAAAAATATGTCAAATATTATTTAATTAAAACCCAGAAAAAAACAAAAGCTATCAAATAAACTTTATACATTTTTTCGGATTTTAATTTAGCTAAAAATGTTTGATTTGTATGGGAGGTTTTGCTTTATAGACTGTCCAACAGTTCTGATCTGTGTTTGTCTCCCTTGGTGACTGTGAACTATAACATAATATTATACCAAGTTCCCATAAAATACAAAAAGGCAGTTTCATTTACTATTTAAAAAAAAAAAATCCAACTAATATTATATGTTCATATGTAATTTAAAATTATTAACCTTTTCAGAAAATAATTAACAAATCCTAATTGTAAATAATATTTGACGTAATTATTTTCAATTAACAAGTGAACCTAATGGAGTACTTCTTTGACTAGGCATTATGCTCTTAAAGGTACTGAAATCGGTCACAGACGTGTGTAGCATGTCTCTCTCGCAAAAATCAGGTCCGGACATGGCAGGATCCTCCAATAGTGGCATTCCATTACTGCCATAATTAACGACCCAACCAAGACCTTTTTCCTGCGCGGCGGCAAGATATCGCTTTCGACGGTTCATTTTATAAATTTTTATTCTCTCTATCTCCGCTTCATCATCCTCTAAAGTGAATTCCCATCGTAAACTTTCTTCACTTTTTATTCTTGCCGCTGCTTCAGCGGCCTTGTTAATGCAACTTCTTGCTGGTTCAGTTCTAGTTTTTTCTCGTTTTGTAGCACCAGTTGAGCTTGTTTTAGAACTATTTTTAGTCTTGCTCCGTTGGGAGCCATTTTTGGATTTCACTGACATATTTGAAAGTGTTGTTGAAATCGTCTGAATCTCTTCCAAATTTGAAAACGAAACACTCGCCCTTTTATCACTTATCTCCTTATCGGCAAGTAGAGTAGAATGAGTCTGTTTCAACAAAACAGGATCACACTGTGCCTCTGACGACGGCAAGCGTTTAGCAGACTTGGGTTTGGGAGTGGTTCCGTGACTGACAGCGTCATTATCGGACAACGCTGGTTTAACGATTTGTGATGGAGACCCCACTCCCGATCGGGCAGCAGATAGGACCACAGTTTTGGGATCTGGTACTACGGAAGACTTGGATGATGGTGTTGGTGAGACAGTTGCTGGTAGGCGGGTACTGGAGGAGTCCGACTCAGCACCTGAAGGCAGAATAATAATGATATACACAATGCATTTCAAGTTTAATACCTCTCTAAATGGTATAGGGTCTATTTCTTATTTTGTCTTTTGAGATTTTGGCAAACATTCAAATTGTCAATAAATGATATTTAAATTAAGGTAACAAACAAAAATCCAAAAACTAAAGCAGTACCATACTTTGAAAATAATGACAAACATCTAGTATTGCCTATATATAATTGTTAAAGGGACACACGGCAATCTTGATTTTTTGATAGCTTGTGTTTGTTAAATCATTAATGTTAATGTTAATTATAAGATTAGTTTAAAACAAATTGTTCTGGCATATTATTAACCCTTAACCTGCTAAGCATGACTATAATAGCCTTTGTGTCCATTATAAACCCAGATCTGAGCATGCGAGTAACTTGCAGGCTGATCAGGGTTTACAATGTCTGGCTGCTGATCAATCATTTTCCCTAAAACACCCCTTTGTCACATAAATGGAATAGTCTTAATTCAAAGAAAGAACAGTCCATTATACATATGTAGCGGCTAGCGGGTTAAGGGTTAACTGTTGATCATATTGCACCAAAAATATATTTAAAACCTATGGAAGAAGGAGATATATAAACAAAAGAAAACTCAAAATTTTATTTAATTATATGCAAGCAGGTTTAAAGTCAAAATGATACTGGATAAATAACCTGAAACGCTAATTTCAATGCTTGATGAACACTTCAAGATTGCCATGTGTCCCTTTAAGTCCATGATCTAGGTCGAAATCAGGCATAATGTGACATTCTTTTGGTAGGAATGTATATATCTGTCTGTAAATATGTACCAGATTATGTTGGTAGACTGTTACAGTAGTGTGGTTGGTTTTACGTCATTTTCAGTATATTTTAGGCTATATATGACTGTCAATTTTATCGCGGTGTAGGCAGACAATCCACTTTTTCCTGGGTAGAACCAGTACTGTATACCTCCCGCCATACATAAGAATCAACATTTTCTCACATTTTCTCACAAGTCCAGCTCCCAGCAGAATTCGAACCCACAGTGGTGAACGCAACATTTTAAACCACAACGTTTTAAATATCAAAGTTAAAACATGATTATGTCATTCGGTCAAGCATGCATGGTGACCTACTTTGTGTAGAAGTGTATAACTAACTGTTGTTGTCAATATAGTTGTATGTATAATGTTTGTCTGGGAGAAACTGTGGAACTAAACTCATAAACATTAAACTACACTGCCAAATTTCACAACAACACCCTTGTTCCAGATTTAACCAATAGTTTGTTTTTAAAAAATGATGCACATTCAACTATTAAATACATAAATTGATGATTTCATGCACGACTGAAGATGCTTCCAAAGATTTTCCAGTTGATTTTTCATAATTTACCGGTTATTCAAAATGGAGGTATGTATCTTTGGGGTTTAACGTCGCTTTTAGGAATCTTTCAGTCACATGACTTTGAAATTGATTACTAAGCAACGTATCGGTAAAACCACATACATGCATACATACGTACGTACAATTATTGAACAGTCTACAATTTTACATTGATTGAACATTCTACAAAAATGCTAGAACATTTGACATGTATTGAACATTCTACGATAATGCTGGAACATTTGACATGTATTGAACGTTCTACAATAATGCTAGGACATTTGACATGTATTGAACATTCTAAAAAAATGCTCAAACATTTGACATGTATTGAACATTTTACGATAATGCTGGAACATTTGACATGTATTGACCATTCTACAATAATGCTAGGACATTTGACATGTATTGAACATTCTACAATAATGCTAGGACATTTGACATGTATTGAACATTCTACAATAATGCTAGGACATTTGACATTTGAGATGTATTGAACATTCTACAAAAATGCTAGAACATTTGACATTTGACATGTATTGAACATTCTACTAAATGCTAGAACATTTGACATTTGACAAGTATTGAACATTCTACAATAATGCTAGGACATCTGACATGTATTGAACGTTCTACAATAATGCTGGAACATTTGACATTTGACAAGTATTGAACATTCTACAATAATGCTGGAACATTTGACATTTATTGAACATTCTACAAAATGCTAGAACATTGACATTTGACAATGTATTGAACATTCTACAATAATGCTAGGACATCTGACATGTATTGAACATTCTAAAATAATGATAGAACATTTGACATTTATTGAACATTCTACAATAATGCTGGAATATTTGACATTTGACAATGTATTGAACATTCTACGATAATGCTAGGACATTTGACATGTATTGAACATTCTATGATAATGCTAGGACATTTGACATGTATTGAACATTCTACAATAATGATAGAACATTTGACATTTATTAAACATTCTACTTTCAAGACAATAAAAGTACAAAAAAACATTAAAATTTTGTACTTTAAAAACACAATTGCATTTTTTTTGTTTTATAACCCTATGGTCAACAATTAACTTGGCACACTAGGGCTATTATTGATAAAGATCACAAGCTCAAAATACTCAGGTAGAGTTCAGGTGAATGTATCTTCTTTCTGTAAGACAGTGAAGTAAAATCAGATAATTTATTTTTTATATTCATAATTTTTCTCACACAATTAAACCTTTTCATATTGTGGTTATATGTTTACAACCCCCAACAGTCTAATGGCAGATCAAGTATTTGTCTTGAAACATATCCGACTTCAAATATTACACTACGCACTAATCTTGTTTAAACTTTATTTTAGCAACGTCTACTTGGCACGGTTATTTCAACAAATGTCCAATTACATATATAGCCTACAATCAGTCCAATTTACATTGATACTGGGTCTTAAACAATTAATTATTTGTGTAAGGTGGTAAGTATATATATATATATATATATAGGGTTTCACATGGATTTGTAGAAATATACATATTCATTCAATATATCAAATCACATTTGGTGGTGCAGAACTACTACCTTACAATTGTGAAATATAATCGTTATCTTTTACATTCAAGAGAGGGTGTCAACATAAACAGTTTGTAGTAAAGAATTTACAAAATCAATATTATTCTACATTTAGAATTTTACGATTCTCGGTTTCAAGAAACTCATTATACTAATTGAGAGATACAAACAGTTTTAATCTGTGTCTCACAGCAATTTAAATGCTCAGTCATTTCTCAGAACACACTGAGTTGCATCACAATGGCATGATGTGATGTCATAATACCAGGATATGATGTCATAATACCAGAAAGTGATGTCATGATAGAGAAACAACCAAATGAAATTACGAATGAAGCATTCTGGTTGGTTCAGTGATAAAAATTTGACCAGTGAAACCAGTTATTAAAACTCATTACATTCTCAGAACTCACTAGCGGATCCAGGGGGGTGCGCACCCGGCGCGCGCCCCCCCTAAAAATTCCGGATCATACATGTATGTCCATTTTACTGTAGATAAAATATCAAATACGCCCTCAGTATAAAAAAAATTCTCCCTCGCTACGCTCGCTCCGCTCGCTCGGCGCATCATGGCTAATGAGTGGTTTAATTAACACATTGTTAAATCTTTTTATTTGAAAACGGACTTTTTTATTCATACATGTATGTCCATGTTATTGTAGATAAAATATCAAACAATTTCGTTGCACGCCCTCAGTATAAAAACATTTCTCGCTCGCTTGACGCATAATGGCTAATAAGTGGTTTAATTAACACATTGTTAAATTCTTTTATTTGAAAACGGACTTTTGTTATTCATACGTGTATGTCCATGTTACTGTAGATAAAACATCAAACAATTTAGATGGACGCCCTCAGTATAAATTTTTTTTCCGCTCGCTTCGCTCGCTCGACGCATAATGGCTAATAAGTGGATTAATAAACACATTGTTAAATCTTTTTATTTGAAAACAGACTTTTTTACCCTATAAATGCACTACCGCAAACGTTTCATGAGGCTTGAGACGGAAAATTTACCAAAATATTACGCCCCCCCTAAGCTGAAATCCTGGATCCGCCCCTGGAACTCATTGAGGTTTTACATGACATTGAGTAATGATGTAATGAGTTATCAGATTATTCAGTGTGTTTTTTATGTGTTTTGTGAATGCAGCCTGTGCCCATGCCATTGTGAAAAATAGTGGCATTTTTCTAGAAATTGTGAAAATTGTGAAATATTATAACAAAAGAGAAATAAACTTTTTTTCACTTTTATTTTCAGTTTAATATCCCTTGGTTTTAAGTTTTGTTTTTGGTAAATACAGACTAGTTTTGACACCAGCTTATATTAAGACTAGTATCCTTACTGGTCTGTATTTACCCAAAAAAAAAAAGATGTTTTTGGATATAATTGTGAAAAAAGGATACTTTTTGGAATTGTGAATGGGGCCGAATTTTGATTCGATTCGGCCCCCAAATTAGGCATAAAAAACACTGTTATTGGTGCAATATTGTCAACATGAAGCAATATGCAAAAACAACTATTCTAATAAATAATATTTATGACTCCACAAATGCAAGTTATCATCATCACTGTAGAACAAGAAATCAGCGGATTCACACGTCTCGCCTAACGGGGGTTGGACTTAAAAATAAAAAGGTCCATGATGCTTAAATGAAAGTTTGTAAACATTTCAGTGACTAAAAACAATGGAGTTTGCTGAGGTGACATTTAAGTGCATCTGTTTAAAAACGAAATGCCATTCTATTAAAAACAAGAGGCCCAAGAGGGCCTGTGGATGCTCTATTTTCTAAAACGGCTCTTATTTCAAGGGTTGTCGACATAAAATTCCCATCAGTACTTCTTTTAAAACATTGCAAAAACAACAGGGATACGATTGCCTTAGATCGCTCACCTGGTAATCATGGGCAATAAGTCTGCTCAGTGTCTAGTCTGGAATGGGTATTTTTTAGTTTGTCCCACTTTCTTCTATGAATGAAATTTCATAAAAATGGTGGGTGTGGGGAGGAGGGTATATTAAAATTCTAAACAAATATGGTAAAGAGCAGATAAAAAAAGAAGTAACTACAGATTTAACAAAGGAAAATACAATACAGCATTTTTCAACAAATCAAGGGCCATATCTCTGTCATTACTAACAAGATCTAGCTGGTTTTCGAACTTGTCCAAGATTTCATTGATATACCGCGCTCCGCACAACTAGACATCCTACTGAGGCTTCCTACCAAATTTTGTAGAAATCAAACAAGCCATTTAGGAGGAGTAGCGCCGACAAGGAATTTAAAGTAAAAATGTCAAAGGGCCATAACTCCGTCATAAATCAGCGAACTGAAATAAAAGCGCAACATGCACAACTAGACAGCTTACCGATGCTTCCTGCCAAGTTTCGTCGAAATCCAACAAGGCGTTTAGGAGGAGTAGTGCCAAAAAGAAATTTAAAAGTTAAAATGTCAAGGCCAGGCTTCAACTCCATCAAAAATCAACGAACTGAAAAATAAATGCAACAGACACAACCCTGAAATCATAGCAATGCTTCCTGCTAACACGGCGTTAACACAAAAAAAAAATAACAAAAATAACAAAAGTAATTAAAAAAAACATGAAATATTTTTTTTTTTAAAAAAATCAAAAAAAGTATTAAACAAAAATAATAAAATGAAAAAAAAATCAAAAAAATAATTTTAAAAGAAAAATCAAAATAATGTAAAAACTATTTAGGGGAATGTTTTTTTAACAGAAACCATTTTTTTATTGGGATTTTTTTTACCCAGAATTGGAAAAATATACAGGCTTTTGCAATGGGAACTGTAGCGTGGCTAAATTTTGGCCCCACTTAAATAGGTTTGAAAAAGCCCTGTTGCGCTTCCAAACATTTTAAGGAAGGATGAACAGAATAGTTTAATTGTATCCACTTCATGTCTGTAGCCATGCTGAGGCACATTTGGGAAAGTACAAAAAATTGAAGTAGGAACTTCAATGAATTATCAAAAAATATGACTGCCATGCTGAAAATGGAAGATCTTGTACGGGAAAAGCAGAAAATAAAATCGCTTGCCCCACCCCACCCCTCACCTCAGAAATGTATTTGACTCGGGTTGAATTTCAGGGATGTCCCCAGACCCCGCTAGAAATGAAGGTTAAATTTCAGGGCTGGTCCACTGAACCAATTATGTTGATAAAAAAGCAAAAATATAGGTTATAAAAAAATCTCCATATTTCTATATAATTTATGCATTTAATTTCTTACCTGTTTATTCATACATTACAGACTAAGTTACACCTACATACAATAAACTATAATGTTCCAACACTTGTGATTGAAAAGATCTTTTAGTTTTCAAGATTTAATGGTTAAGGCAGATTAAATTTAAATTTAACATTTGTGAATATTTAATCCACCAATAAAACCATTTGAGACAGACAAATCTTGCCTCACAGCCAAGTTTTTGATCTATTTGTATTTAATATGATTTCAATCAATGGATTTGAATCAAATGCATTTTCAATAGCCCAGAACGTGTTCAGAAAGGTTATCTCAAGACATCAATTGCGGGCGCTTAAAATATTCCAAATTTTAGCGATTTTCTATTTTTGATAGATTACATAAATTTATTATTTACAAACACAGGTGTTTGCCTTTAAAAGCTATAACATACAATATTTCACATTTATCTTTCTATATATAGTTAGGGTAATCTCTTTGAAACAGTTTAGATTTAAGAGAAAGGCAACCTCCGAGTGGATTTAGGATAAGAAAATAATTTCCCTCTTTACATGTAATCAGAAAGGCTCAGATAGAAGCGAAAAATAGAGGTCTATCTAGGGCAGAAGGGTTTTCCTTAATCCGGCATGCGGGCGGTTTACTCTCTTACTTCGGTCAGCTGACCCAGCAGCGGGCTACTGTTATCAGTCCCCAAATACAATAAGAACTTTCAACCACTCGCCTAATTTTAAAACTTTCCTTGTTACTCAAAAACAAACAAAAAGTGCTGCATAGTCTAGCTTTACATATAAAAAGTATACCCCCTACAAATGTGATATATTAAGGGACACTATAAGTGCTGAACTAGATATTGATGGTGAAGGGGGAGGAATAAGGATACATTTTAGTAATGGTAAAGGATGCAAGTTCATTTTTCAGAAAAAAATCTGTACATTTTTGTAATAGATTTTAGCGAAACCGCACAAATATGTGCCAGATATTGCAGGTTGCGCCCCCACCCCGTGTCTATGCCAGATATTACAAATGGCACTTGAAAGTCAATTTACAGACATGAAGTTACAAAAGATTAAACACATTTATTAATCAAACTCCTTCCGCATTTTGAGCAGCTATTCTTATACAGCTGGTGCCAAAGGAGCATGGGATTCTTTTATATAAATTTGACAGCTAAGATCATCCTGATTGGCTACGCTTTACAAAAATGATAGTCATTGTCTCCAACCGAGTCTCCAACCAAGACTAACAGTCATGACCTTAATTATCATGCTTTGAAATCTTTAGTTAATCTTAAATATGCAATATCATTCATATCAACGGAAGGGCACATATTTCATAGACAGCTTAGTGTATTCAAGCTGTATTTATTGATGTGCGACATTTTGTTTATTACACCTGCCCTTTGACAAATGGAACAGAGCATCTTGGACTGAAAATTGTAGACAACTGAACTGCTGCTGAACAGATATCAAAACATTTTCACTTATCAAAACATTAATTATTGTTTGGGGCGCTTAATTATATATTAATTGTTTCAGCCAAAGGTTTTTCTGCAGCTACTTGAGCAATTTAAATAATACGTACATCAGTTTTATATCATTAGAACTGGCATTTTTAGTGGTAAAGAAAACTACTTTACTTTTGAAAATCGGTTGAGAAATAAATATTTTACAGCCAAAATGAATGATTTTTTGCTGGGGCTTTTCCTATGTAAATTCCTTGTTGGTGAACAGCAGAAAATTAAGAAATGTCAAATAACTTCAGTAATACTTCATATTTTGCTATAAAACTTTTAGGGTGTTTTAATTTACTAATTATCCAACAATTTAAAACCGTTTTTGGATAAAAATTATATAAAAAAAAAAAGAATTTTGCATTGAAAAATCAAAAACAACGTTCGCACATGCAATTTTTATTTCTCAACTGATTTTGAAAAGTAAGGTGTTTTTATTTACCACTAAAAATTTCTGTTTCACTGATATACAACTTATATACTCAGGTACTAGATGAATTTTGTCTGAAAAGTCAAAAAAAGACTTTGGCTGAAACAAGCGCCAAAAACAATAGCTCGATCAATTAATATCTGCAAAAGTGTCTTCATTGCCACAATCAAATATACCGGTATTAAGATAAAAGCAATAATGGTAGCTAGCTACAGATCTCTGCCTAGCATTGGTTCGATCGATTGCTCCCTGGCAGAGGCATGTCTGACAGGAAACTGTATCCTTCATCTTATCTCCGTATGAGGTAGCTGTCACAATGTAAACAAATGTGACTGTTAACATGAGGTAAAACCCCATTTCATTTCATTGCTTAAAGGGACACTGTCCGTAACTTTTAGCTTATAAAACACACAATAATTATGTTCGCAAACATTACACACTAAACATTATTCAATATTTACTAATTAAAAGCAAGATTGTTTAACGGAATTCAATCGCGGTACAAAAAAAAAGAAAATCCACTTCGTGCGTTTGAACTCGCAGCCCAAACTAAAATTACCTTTTCTTTACACTCACAGTAATAAAAAGTGTGCGTGAGCGTAACGCTCCCGACTGAGCTAAGCGGGCTGTATATATTACGCAATACATACTATGGTGAAAACCTAACGCGCTAATGGAAGTCACGTGATCGAAGAAAAGGTAAATATTGTGGGTCCCACTTTATTTACATATAATAATTAAAACTTCTTTTTTTTCAAACTCACGAATGCATTCCTACATACTTTTTAGGGTCTATCCTCATGTTTTCATGTATACATTTCACTGAATAAAAGTCAGACAGTTGTTTGGTTATGCTCAATATCTGCTTACTTACGGACAGTGTCCCTTTAAAGAGAGAGAGCTGCAGTAAAATATTGTTAAGTGTATGTGTCTTCTGTGATTATCTTTGATTATGTTCAACAAATGTATACCCTTTTTATTTTATTGGACTATTATTAAATAAAAACTTAATAGAAGCAGTGAAAAACAAGAGGTTCAAATGGCCTTGAGTCACTCACCTGATGGCCTTGGGAAAAATCGAACAAGAGAGATCAATATTTTTTTAGGTAAAATCTCATAGGTTTTACTTCCAAACTGGTTACAGCATCACATTTTATATAATATAGCTACTAGGTGTGCACACAAGGCTATTTTCACAGAAATTCAAAGTTCAAAGGGATATAACACTGGTAAAATTAGTCGCTGTCTAAATTCTTCATAGTATGTTAAATTGTTTGGACGAGGCGATTCCTATTAAGACAACACTTCTTCAAAGTTGGAGTATAAAAAGTACAACGATTCTCGAAAACAAGAGAGCCAAAAATCCCCTGATGACGCTGTTCGCTGTAGACACTTGCACCAGTAACAGTACAAGTTCAAGTCAAATAAAAAAAATGACGCGGGGCAGGCTACATTTGACTCCAGGGCCACATTTTAACAAACGTGTAAGATGACTTTAAGACTATGTTGCATGAAATATATGAGCTCTACATAATAATTGTGGTTTCAGAGGAAATGATCTGTTAAGCTTTTCCCTATATAAGTATGTAAAACAAATTTGACCTCAGGGCCAAGCAAACTTGGTAGAGAACCATTAGCATATGGTGCATGCAAAATATTATAACTCTTGCTCTTGTAGTGTCAGACACAAAGAGTTAAAAAATAAATCCTAGAAAAGTCTTAGGTAAAACTATGACCCCAACAGAGGGGTCAGATTCTACCCCAGGTTTTAATTACCCCAAGTTCACACATTTGGTAAAGGACCATATGCTTCTGCTGCATGCAATATTTTATATGAGAGCTCTATACCTTGTGTTTTCAAAGCAGAAAATGGATGTTGCGCTGGCCTAATTTTAACAAATCGAAAAACCACTGACCTTAGGATTATCCATGTGAAGTTTGGTTAAACATTAATCAAGCGGTTTATGAGAAGAAGTCGTTTAAGCTTCGATACAATAGCTCACGCTGAGCCTTCAGCTCAGGTGAGCTTGACCGTTTTTTCCCTCTGTAAGTCTGTAAGTCTAAGTTAAGCAAGTGAACACTGTTAAATTGCACTGCCATATTAGTCATAGTAGAGAACTATAAGCCAATGCATTATGCAAAACATCAGAGCCAAAGCCTAACATCAGAGTTATAATAGGCTTTGTAACTTCAGAGAAGATTTTTACTCATATTCCCTTTCATAGCCCTATGTATAAACTGTGACCCCTGGGGTGCGACCATTTTTTACCCCAATGGGTCATCATTTGAACAAAATAAACACAGGAACAGAATAAAGCTAATGATACATGCAAACTATTAGATTTCTAGGCCTTGTACTTTGTCCTATATGAATTCAGGGAGTTTTTCCTCCTCTGCCTGTATAAGCAGTGCATGGCCTTAAATATTCTTGCCCGGGAACCACAAGGGACCCATAAACTAACGCTTCATGCAAAATATATAAGCTCTAGGTCTTGTTGTTTCAGAGAACAAGATTGCTACGGATAGGACAGACGAACATTACCAAATCATTTTTAACATTTCAGATTTTCACTTATACATATTTTATATAAATATACAAATATGTTTACTTCACAAACATCATACCTATTCCAAAGACACGTCATACCCACTCCTAGATTTTGCCGAACCCTGATTATTTCCGGCACATTTTTCCACAGAATACCCAATTGGTGTACATTATGTACGCATATTCATTCTATAGATTACAAGCACTCAGAAAAGGTCGAAGAAATACACTTTACAAAACCAACATTCTTTCATCAAACAACAAAATAATCAATGTAAACAAGCCTATTTAAAGACCTCAAGTCAATAAGAAAGTTTAAGTAAATAAATGAAAGTACTTTTACGTATCAATATTGATGATAAACTTTATCTGAGTCCACGTTATATATATATACAAGAACGCATATATAATTTGCAAAGGTAATAGTATGTACTAGTAGATCTAGATTCTATAGGGATGGGAAATAAAGTTGCAACTATAATAGAGTGGGTTTTTTTTGAGAAAAACATTACTGCTGTCTCCCTCCACTGCAAAACCTAGTTAAAGTAGCTATCCTGTCAAAATAAGCCAAAATATGTACACCGTTTCTAAACCTACTGACGACAACGTATATAAATAGATATGTAATTTACCTATTTTGAGAATCTCAACTCTAAAGATATAATATAAATGGCTTTAATTAGCCAGGTCAAACCCCAAAACTGCAGCATCGAATAATGAGTTACCAACTCATAATTCATTTTACGCATAATTATTCATTCAGATGTATTTTAAGAACCTGTGAATAAACCTATACTTTTTGATTGGCACATAAATATTATTAAATAACATGAACACCTGGCTATCCCTACTGAAAATGAAACTGGGATCCCATTGGGAATGGGTTATCCCAGTGGGATTTTAGTTTCCCTCTGACCATTTCCCAGTGGGAAATTATTTTCAAGTGGGATCCCTGCATGCAGTTGGAACTGATTTCCCTGTAGGTCAGTGTCTACTAAATAAAACAGACTGTGATTGGTCAAAAAAAAATCTAGGAAATCAGAGACTATTGTTAATAATAATAATAATAAATAAAAAAAAAAATTAAAATATGTTTTCAATCTGTTCTGTACCTGATATCAACAAATGTATATTTAAGTCACAGTTTATTAGGTTTTAAAAGTACTGAGTGAAAAATAAAGACAAAATCTAATTTTGTTAGAAAATTAAATTTGTTCCATACCTACCTACCCTATTTTTGTTTAGCATGTATAGGGACCAAACATATAATTTTATTTGGCCTTACAACATCTTTATATTGAAACAAATCTCCATATCAAGTTTAGTGAAAATCCAAAACAGGGTTGACAAGGTTATCACATTCACAGTCTTAAATCCGGAACAGATTACTGAATCTATCACATATAAAGTTTACAAGCTTAAATCCAAAACAGTTAACTGAAACTGTCACATTTACAAGCTTAAATCCAAAATAGTTTAATGAAGCTGTCACATTTACAAGCTTAAATCCAAAACAGTTTACTGAAGCTGTCACATTTACAAGCTTAAATCCAAAACAGTTTACTGAAGCTGTCACATGTACAAGCTTAAATCCAAAACAGTTAACTGAAGCAGTCACATTTACAAGCTTAAATCCAAATAAGTTTACTGAAGCTGTCACATTTACAAGCTTAAATCCAAAACAGTTTACTGAAGCTGTCACATTTATAAGCTTAAATCCAAAGCATTTAACTGAAGCTGTCACTTAAAAGCTTAAATCCAAAACAGTTTACTGAAGCTGTCAGATTTACAAGCTTAAATCCAAAACAGTTTACTGAAGCCATCACATTTACAAGCTTAAATCCAAAGCATTTAACTGAAGCTGTCACTTAAAAGCTTAAATCCAAAACAGTTTACTGAAGCTGTCAGATTTACAAGCTTAAATCCAAAACAGTTTACTGAAGCCATCACATTTACAAGCTTAAATCCAAAGTATTTAACTGAAGCTGTCACACTTAAAAGCTTAAATCCAAAACAGTTTACTGAAGCTGTCACATTTACAAGCTTAAATCCAAAACAGTTTACTGAAACTGTCACATTTACAAGCTTAAATCCAAAACAGTTCACTGAAGCTGTCACATTTACAAGCTTAAATCCAAAACAGTTAACTGAAGCTGTCACATTTAAAAGCTTAAATCCAAAACAGTTTACTGAAGCTGTCAAATTTACAAGCTTAAATCCAAAACTGTTAACTGAAGCTGTCACATTTACAAGCTTAAATCCAAAACAGTTTACTGAAGCCATCACATTTACAAGCTTAAATCCAAAGCATTTAACTGAAGCTGTCACACTTAAAAGCTTAAATCCAAAACAGTTTACTGAAGCTGTCACTTTTACAAGCTTAAATCCAAAACAGTTTACTGAAGCTGTCAAATTTACAAGCTTAAATCCAAAACTGTTAACTGAAGCTGTCACATTTAAAAGCTTAAATGCAAAACAGTTTACTGAAACTGTCACATTTACAAGCCTTAATCCAAAACAGTTAACTGAAGCTGTCACATTTAAAAGCTTAAATCCAAAACAGTTTACTGAAACTGTCACATTTACAAGCTTAAATCCAAAACAGTTCACTGAAGCTGTCACATTTACAAGCTTAAATCCAAAACAGTTAACTGAAGCTGTCACATTTAAAAGCTTAAATCCAAAACAGTTTACTGAAGCAGCCTCACATTTACAAGCTTAAATCCAAAACAGTTTGCTGAAGCTGTCACATTTAAAAGCTTAAATCCAAACAGTTTACTGAAACTGTCACATTTACAAGCTTAAATCCAAAAACATTTACTGAAGCTATCACATTTATAAGCTTAAATCCAAAACAGTTACTGAAGCTGTCACATTTACAAGCTTAAATCCAAAACATTTTACTGAAGCTGTCACATTTACAAGCTTAAATCCAAAACAGTTTACTGAAGCTGTCACATTTACAAGCTTAAATCCAAAACAGTTTACTGAAGCTGTCACATTTAAAAGCTTAAATCCAAAACAGTTTACTGAAGCTGTCACATTTACAAGCTTAAATCCAAAAACAGTTTACTGAAGCTATCACATTTATAAGCTTAAATCCAAAACAGTTACTGAAGCTGTCACATTTACAAGCTTAAATTCAAAACATTTTACTGAAGCTGTCACATTTACAAGCTTAAATCCAAAACATTTTACTGAAGCTATCACATTTACAAGCTTAAAACTGAAGCTGTCACATTTATAAGCTTAAATTGCCTTCTTTAAAAATAATCAAGGGCAAAAACTAACTAACACATATACCATGATTTCGTCCATTGTTGAACTTGCTATAGATAGTATTGAAACTAACCTTCAAATAAATATGGGTGACTTGACTTTGTAATGTGTGTGTTGATTTTGCTCATTGTAGAAGATCTTATAATTTAATGTAACAAACGTTCAAATATAATATAGTGAAAATCAGAAACCGTTCCCTGAAATACAGAGACGGGAATGATTTTTTTCTGTTGCCGATGAATATATCTCCACTGCTTGGTATGTGTACATCAGCTGACACATTAACTGATGCTCAGACTAAGCCATTTCCCACCAGTGACCATGACCTTGACTTAAAGACAAAATAACTTGGTAAAATGTTCAGGGTTATATATTTTGGGTAAAGTTTGTTTAAAGGTTCATGACTGGTACTACATGTATCTCCAAAGGTTCGTCAAAGGTATTGCTATATGAAACTTAGTACACTGACTGGGATAAAACCTAGC
Source organism: Cyrtodaria siliqua (assembly GCA_037043455.1). Lineage (NCBI taxonomy): Eukaryota > Metazoa > Mollusca > Bivalvia > Adapedonta > Hiatellidae > Cyrtodaria > Cyrtodaria siliqua. The sequence goes on along the minus strand of JAWPHD010002653.1, from coordinate 116,328 downwards.
CCCACCCACCAGTGGCCTTGACCTTGCATGACTTTAAATACAAAGAAACTTAGTAATTTTTTTGGGATTAAAGTTTATCTGAAACTTCAGATCTCCAAAGACATCATTGGTATTGCTTTGAAACTCACTTTGTATATATTGTACATTAATTAGAGTAAGGTCTAACCTCCTGACAAAGTCCAACATCACCAACGGCGTTGACAAAAATTTTACTTACAATGCAATAGAATTAAAAGAGTATGAGAGTGGACCTTTGGAAACGGCCAAACACGACATGTACGAACTATTGCAGTCTCAGTTTGATTGAGACTGTTCATGAACGGTAGTGAAATATGCTAGCTACCACTCATAAGACCATTTTTTTTGATTAAAGGTTTTTATTTAAGTTTTTTGAAGCATTAAAATCTCGAAGCCAATCAATGTAAACATTTACTGGGGTTACCTCTACCATGTAAACAAAGCCACAACCAACAAATGACCTTGACCTTGACTCTACATCCAAACTTGAAATGGACTTTTTCATTTTTTTCCCATTTTTTTCCCAAAAATTTAATACTCAGGTTTTTTTTTGAGATTTATGTTCACTACACCCAACCCTCTAAAACTTCCAACAGTACCACCCTAACTGTCCTTACGACGTCTAATTGAAACAATTCTTCAAATCAAAATTGGTGTAAATTGTGTTATCGTTTGTTAAAGGGACACATGGCAATCATGATTTTTTGAAAACTTGCGGCGTCCCGTTAGTTTTTCTAAATAACATGCATTATTTCAATCATTAATAATAATTATAAGAATAGCATAAACCAAATTGTTTTTGTATATTACTGACTTTTGATAATACTGCACCAATAATATATTTCAACATTTGGTAAAATAACATAGAAAATAGAAATCACAAAATTTTATTTAATGATATGCAAGCCGGTTTAAAGTCAAAACGTTCCTTTATAAATAAGTAGAGACGATAATATTGATGCTTGATAAACACATCAAGATTGCCGTGTGTCCCTTTAAAGTTTGGTCGCATTTATTATTATTATATTAAACATGTAAATTAGTAAACTCATCCATAAGATTTGGATTCATCACCATAAAGAAGAAAAGAGGAGTAACGATGATAGGATCACCCTAAAATTCCACTCGCCCAACACAACAATTTTGACGGCAGGGCAAGTGGCATTTTCTAGTTTTGTAAAACAATTTTGTGTTTTTCAGCATTCAAAATAACAAATTGAAAATAAGGGCAAGTTGCTTTTTGGAAAATTTTACACCCCTGTCAACTAATTGGCTTCCACATAATTATCCATCACCAGTACTTTGGCAGCAGGGACAATAAAAGAGAAATTGACTCGATGTCACAGAGCGGTTTATAAATATATACCGGTATTACATAATTATTTTGTTACAATGGTTACTCTGTGGTACATAATGATATTATTTTTTAAATTAAATCAATGTATATATTTAACAAGATGTAGTCGATGGTGAGCCCTCGCAGATGCCCACCTTTTTGAAGTGCAAGTCAGAGATGCATGGATTATCAAAATTTCTCAAAAGTTTCATGCACATCCCTGGCAATATGCCAATCAACCCCCAAAGTTTGTATCTGCCATACATCATGATAAACAATACCATAACTCCCTAGCAACAGTAGTCGGAAAAGACGTCCTGAAAAGTTTTACGTTTCACTTCAGATACTGTGTCCGAATAGATCACTATTTAAAATGTGCAAAGTTGCATTGTGATGTGCTACCCAAGATATATAATTAGTAGAATTTTTAGTGTATTTGACCTTTTGACCCCTGGGGCAGAGTCAAAAATAATGTTGCTCTTGCACGTCGTTATGATATGGTGAAGTACAAAGTTTGGTTGAATTTTTATAAGACATAATAAAAAAAAGAAAAGATTTGACCCCCTCCCCCACACCCCTGATGACATTCGCCCAACCCCCGGTCGCTCATTGGAGGTTGAAATAAAAAACCTGTTTGATATGTTGTGTATCTTATATAGATGGGTATAAATGCCAATTTGTATGTAAAAACAAGAGGTCAATGACCTTGAAGCTCTACTTATAGATATTTGATAGCTAGGTCAACATTCCTGTGAAGTTTCATGAAAATCCATCAAGTAGTTTCATAGCAGTAGTCGCTACAAGTTTTCATTATATAACTCTATGTAAACAAAGATGGCCACTGGCGGCCATGTTTAAAGTCAAATAATTTTTGACAAGGATCAACATCATGTCATACTGATCATTTTAGAAAAAGTAGTAGTCGCTACAAATTTATTTATTTTAAATCTATTTTTAGCCGTGGCGGCCATTTTGAATTTCCGGTCAGCCTGAAATTTGTCTAGGATCAACTAGACATCAAGAGCAACATTCCTGTGAAGTTTCATGAACATCCGTCAAGTAGTTTCAGAGGAGTAGTCGCTACAAGTTTTTACTATATAACTCTTATGTAAACAAAAATGGCCACTGGCAGCCATGTTTAACGTTGAATCAAAATATTGTTCGACTAGGATCAACATCATGTCATGCTGATCATTTTAGAAAAAGTCCCATATCAATATCACTTACAGTTTTCAAGAAGTAGTCGCTACAAACTTATTTTTTTAAAATCTATTTTTAGCTGTGGCGGCCATCTTAAATTTCTGGCCGACCTGAATTTTTGCTAGGATCAATTAGACATCAAGAGCAACATTCCTGTAAAGTTTCATGAACATCCGCCAAGTAGTTTCAGAGGAGTAGTCGCTACAAGTTTTTACTATATAACTCTATGTAAACAAAAATGGCAGCCATGTTTAACGTCGAATCAAAACGATTTTCAACAAGGATCAACATCATGTCATGCTGATCATTTTAGAAAAAATCCCATATCAATATCACTTATAGTTTTCAAGAAGTAGTCGCTACAAACTTGTATTTTAAAAATCTATTTTTAGCTTTGGTGGCCATCTTGGATTTCACATCAACATGAATTTTTGCTAGGATCAACTAGACTTCATGGGCAACATTTCTGTAAAGTTTCATAAATATCCATCCTGTAGTTTCAGAGGAGTAGTCGCTACAAATAAAAGTTTACGGACAGACAGACAGACAGACGACGGACACCGCACCATGACATAAGCTCTGCTGATCTCTGATCAGTCGAGCTAATAATAAAAAATAATAGTGTAATGAATTTTTAGTGTATTTGACCTTTTGACACCTGGGGCGGGCACCTTGGGGCGGAGTCAAAAATAATGTTGCTCTTGCAAGTTGTCATGATGAGGGGAAGTCATACACTAAATTTGGATGAATTCCGCCTAGTGGTTTAGGAGGAGTTACGCAACATTACACACGGACGCAGTGCTTTTTTTCTACATTTTGGAACAAAATCCAAACCCTCAAAATTGGGAATTTAAGCGCGATTTTTCATAAAATTGGGAAAAAAACAGTAAAACATTTATTTCATAATTGTATCTTTCATACTGTTTACAGAACAACCAGATCAACAGAGGCATTTAAAAGCATTTCATATTCAATACTTGTCACATTTTTCCTACTTTTCAGTGTTCTTTCTTTTCCTTCTTTCAATTGGGAATTTTCTTCTCAAAATTGGGAAAAAAATATATGTTTTGCCATTGGGAATATGACCCAATAAATAAAAACAGCTAAAAAATGCCCTGGGACATAAGGACAGGAATACATGATCCCCACTTTTTCTTGAAAAAAGGTCGGGATAAAAATATGTTTAAGCACAACACATCTCAGTATCATCACCTTAGTATGTTGTTTTCACAGCATGTGTCACACAAAATGCAAACTTATTAATCTCCATACCTGACAAGACACGAAACTAAGTCCTTATTTGGCTCAAATGATACATTTTTCATGTTGGGGAGAAATATGACACAATCACATCATTTTACAATTTTTTATGGTGTATTTCATGGCATTATAGGTAGATTTGCAATGAATATGATTCTTTCATGTAATCTGTCAACTTCATTAGAAGCTAAACATGGATAAAATGTTGCTCACGAAACTTGGTTTGATTTTTTTCTTTGATCGATTAATTTCATGACATCACAAAAACTTATGTAAGACCATTACACACAAATTCATGAATCAGGAGCAGTCTTGGATGGTTGAGAAAAATGGAAATATACCGTATATGGAAATTGTGACCCGAGTTTTAAGCCGGTAACACCAAATTTCCGAAAAATGGAAATATACCGTATATGGAAATTGTGACCCGAGTTTTAAGCCGGTAACACCAAATTTCCGATTAAGATTCACATATTATAAGAGGGAGCCCTTTGCTCGTAGCAATAAAACCAAATTTTTGATTGACAAGATAAGCCTTCTGGAGTCTGGAAGGACCGTAAGAGCTGTGTCAGCTCCTTAATAAAGTTAAAAGGGGGAGGAGTGTGGTGATATTGGGTACCCAGTGGCCAGGTTAGCTCATTTGGTAGAGTACTCGCTCTGTCTTGAAGCAAGGGGTTAGGGATTCAAGTCCCCCTTGATTTATCCCCACCCTACCAAATATAGAGCTGTTCAACTCTGCAGTTAGCAGCTGTTCAACTCTGCAGTTATTTTTTTTATTTTTAAACTTTACTAACAAAATTATACTTTTATTCTACCAAGATACTGTTCATGGTTTAGTAGCAATTCCAATGCCAAAATACTTTCAGCAGCCTGTGAGAACGACTCGGCATAGCCACCCACTGTCCTTAACCCAAATACACACTTTTTTAATTATTATAAATATTCATTTGTCCCACTGGCAGTTGTCCAGTGGAATAAACAGCCAGCAAGCATTATTATGGTGCCAACCCTGACTCAGTTCAAGGTGGCAGTGAGTTCTGTCCATCATGTATCCTGCTTTTACTATTCACTTCCCTGTAAATTAACACTATCATCTTTTTATCTCACTTTGAAACAGTCCTGTCTATCACACATTTACAGTTATTCTCACTAATATGTACGAGGAAGCACCTCCACAGCTTCCTCGGAAGAGGGTGATGAAGTATATAAAGAAAGAAAGATGCAAGCCATTCCTAGCTCCCCAGTGGGGGGTTTGGAATAAGCAGAAGATAGAGCACTCTGTAAGTGAGGGATCCCGTGTTTGAGTTCTACAACTTTCCCCCATTATGTACTTCAATCACGACAAGGTAATTGGGTGAACGTGTAATAGTGTTGTGGTAGTGTGTAACCATCAGCCAGGTAAGCTCAAATGGTAGAGCACTCACCTTGTAACTTAGTGTGAGTAAGGGGTCCTGGGTTCGAGTCCTGTACCAGCCACACTTTTCACCTTTAATTCACTTCAAACCTTGAATGTTAAGACTAATTTTACAGATACAAATTAACACTTCTAATAACCATTTTGAGTTGAAAGTTGTTAAACATTTATATATTTGACTTTATTGGCTAACTCGTATTATACCAACCTGCTTGGTCCAGTGCTCGGACACCCTCGACTTCTAATGAGTCTGGACTTTGGTCACTTTTTGCAGATGTTAACTTTTTTATATTCTTCTTTTTCTTCTTGCTTGCCGTCTTCTTAGACTTGTCAACTGCCATTTGTGACTTCTTAATTAGTTGTTTAGCATTTGAGTTTTTATCCATACCAGTTGAATGTTATATAAGTGTCATATTTTAACTTTCATTTTCCGATCCAACTTCGTTCCTCTGTCTAAATCCGCCATGTTGTTTACACCGAAGAACAGTTGTGTACATACGCGGCTTAAAGTAATAATTTTATAGGAAAATTGAAACGTTTTGTTCACAAAAGCGCTGTACTGATTTCTGATTAAATCAAGATACTGTCAGTAGTACGTTATGATGATAGAGGTTTAATAAATTAAATATTATTTTTAACCGAAATCGGCGTATGGTTATTTTGTTTCCATGGAGATACAATGAGACGGAAGTGAAAAATGGAAACGGTGATTAGAATTATCACACAGTCGTAAGGTGAAATGTGGTGACCGGTAAAAGACGGTGAATTTGCCGGGACTTGCCGGTCTCGTGTTAAATGTAAAATTATTTTTTGTAATCAAAACATTATATTTAAATTGTGGAAACTAATTTGGTGTGTTGATATATGATTAAATAAAGGATAATGATAAAAAAAAATTAAAAAATCATGTTTTTGATGTTTGTATTGGTCTATTTGCATGAAATTGAAAACGCCGGGCTCCGTTTTAGAAACGCCGGGCTCGTCTTTACGTCTAATATGAACTAAGGTATAACCTTGAGGCGAGCACAGAAAATGTGGAAGTATAACAATCAATGAAAGAACAATACAAATAACTTGTCTAACTAAATTAACTCAATAATGAGGTGCTCTCGGGGTTTTGGGGGAACATGGCCAATTATATTTGATGAACAAGGGAACAAAGGCTGTTATTTTCAGGGAACAAGAGAACATTGACACATATTTTTAGGGAACAAGGGAACATGACATTACAGGAAATAAAATTTTAACATCTAGTTCAAACAATATTTTTATGATGACAGTGTTGTATAAGATGCAACTATAATTGCTGTAGGCCAGAATGAATTTTGGGGAAAATTAGCAAATCTTTTAAACATTAGAAACACTTTTAGAGAACAAGGGAACATTGGAGAAAAAAACTGGGGAACAAAGCAAAATATTTGTGGGGAACAAGGGAACACTAACTCATATTTTCAGGGGGAAATGAAGATGGACCCTTCCGCTCTCCTGGCGGGCCTCAATAATAAAAAGAAGAATGGATAAATCATTAGGCCTAAATGCAATGTACAATTTGAAAGCCTTAAGGGACAAATTACATCTACCATATTGTTCATACTGGGTAATTGATTAAAACAGGCAAAAATATGTTCAAGACAGTTTGATAATAATGAATTGAAGTATATATATTTAGATTAAAACGTTTTAGACTAGCTTGAAAGAAACTAAACTGCCAAACTGAGCATTTACCTCACTGCTTCAAGTAGACACTGTCGTGATATAACTAAACTGAAAGATCGTTAAATATACATATACATTATATTGTTCCAATTGCTTTTTTACAGTTTTTTTCCTTTTTGCCAGAAATGTTATTTTCTATGTTATTATTTATTAATAAATATTTGCAAACTGTGACCTGTGTATTTAGCCGATATAACTTAAGTGTGATTCACAAATAGATGAGAGATGGGGATAATTGTTTTAATTTTAACAACACAGTCCATCTGTCCTGATCTTACCTTGAATAAGAACCATCTGTACAAGATGGCAAGTTCATTGACTTAAGTGCTGGGTTTGAAGAAATCCAATCCAATGATTTTACCTGTGTGTGACCCAATGAGCTACTCCTAAAAGATGCTAGTGTCATCATCCAATGCTGGTTGTAAATGCCTGACAGGATAAGTCAACTATCAGTCACAGACAACCATTTAAAAATATAAGCAAAGGATAGATAACCCTTTTCTTGAAGACATTCAGTGTGATGCAACCCTTCTCAAGTTCTGTAGTGTAAATCTCATTGTTGCTTTTTCACTGAAAAAGCAGTTCCAGTCCATCCTGGTGTTTCATCTCTGTTCTGGTCTGTTGTGTTCATAATTAACTCATAAAACAAATACAAACAATTTCGTTGTTTTTTTCAATTCTATAATGAGGTCATATTTACCATACCACAGTTATGACTTACAAATCACTATCTGAGTCAAATAAATGAAAACCAGACCATCCGCTGTATTTTAAACGATAGGACACCTGTATGGGCACAATAGAATCTGGACTTATGATTGTGTGTAGTGTAATGTATCTATCTACAGTCGACTTGAGACAGATATAGTGCCGCCACACTGGAATACAAAGTACAAGTTGAAAGGGACAAATTGCATTTACCATATTGTTCATACTGAGGGGGGAGATTAAAACAGGCAAAAATATGTTCAAGTCGTTTTTTGATAAGAATGAATTCAGGTATATATTTAGATTAAAACATTTTAGACTAGCTTGAAATAAACTAAACCGCTTAATTGAGCATTTACCTCACTGCTTCAAGAAATATAAAAAAAAATCGGACAAGGAAAGTAGCATTCAAGGAGGACAGTCAACCACAAATTACAGAAACAAAGACGCAAACAGACAAACAAGACAAGTAGACACTGTCGTTATATAACTGAGTAGACACTGTCGTGATGTAACTGAAAGATTGTTAACTTTACATATACATACATTGTTCCAATTGCTTTTTTTACAATTTCTTCTTTGTTATTACTTATTACTAAATATATGCAAACTGTGACCCGAGTATTTAGCCGATAACACTAAATATGATTCACAAATAGATGAGATAATTGTTTTAATTTTAACACCACTGTCCACCTGTCCTGATCTTATCTTGAATAAGAACGGTCTGTACAAGATGGCAAATGCATTCACTTCAGTGCATGGGTTCGAAGAAATCCAATCCAATGATTTTATCTGTGTGTGACTCAATGGGCCACTCCTAAAAGATGCTAGTGTCACCATCTAATGCTGGTTGTAAATGCCTGACAGAATAATGCAAAGATCAGTCACAGACAAACATTTACATATAAACAAAGGATAGATGACTCTTTTCTTGAGAAGATGTTCAGATGCAGCCCTCCTGTAGTGTAAATATCACATTTCTGCTTTTCACTGAAAAAGCAGTTCCAGTTCATCCTGGTGTATCATCTCTGTTCTGGTCCGTTGTGTTCTGAATAATACCACCGGTCCATAATTATGTCATTAAACAAATACAAACAATTCCTGTTTTTGAATTCTATAATGAGGTCATTTTTACCATACCACAGATATGACTTACAAATCACTATCTGAGTCAAATAAATGATAACCAGACCATCCGCCATATTTGAAACGATAGGACACCCACCTGTAGAATCTGCACAATAGAATCTGGACTTATGATTGTGTGTAGTGTAATGTATCTATCTACAGTCAACTTGAGACAGTTATAGTGCTGTCACACTTTAATAAAGTGCTGCCAAACTGAAATACCACACCGTGGTACCTTGTGTTACCTTGTGTTGATAGGGGAAATATTAAGCCCCGAAGGCTTGTCGTCCCCCTCGTGATATAATATAAGAATCTTTCATGGGTATCCGGTGAAGATAGGGAATTCCAACCCGAGGTATAAGTGTTTTTAGCCGCCAGCTACTAACGTTTTGCATGTTTTCTTGGATACCAGATGTTGGCGCGCGTGGATTGAAATATCTAGCCTCAGTAAAATGACGGATATCCTTGTCCGGTGTGCAAGAAAGATAGATATCTCCCGTTGGTTTAATAGATCCCTTTCGTGTCAAATCGAAGTACATCAGATGTGTGTGGAGGTGGTGGGTTGTAGTCTAGATTTTTCAGGAGAGTGGGGTCTTTTTTTTCAGGGTGGTGGGGGGGGGGGGAGAAAAAAATCGGGTTGGGGTGGGTATTTTGTAGATTTTTCTAGGGGATAGTCTGAAGAAACGCTTTTCGTGTGCGGCGAGGGTGGGATGGAGAAACATTTTTCACTTTGTCCATAATAAATCATTTAAACTTGCTCAACATCAACTCATAAAAGTGTTAGTACAAAGTGAAAGCAGTTGTAATTCGAGTCTTCCAGAAATTACCTGGGTTGTCACTAGTCGTCTGCAAATAATATCAATATTTACTACTGTTACATCACTGATTTTAACACTCGCTAATTTGCATAATCTTGAAAGTTTCCGGCCAAGACGATTTAATGTTCATATCGAGTGTTTACAAATAAAAGGTATACCAATGTATTCACTCACATATGCCCCTAGTGGTGTGTTAACATTGTGCGCTATGCAGTTGTTGACATGTTCAGTATATTCTTGCAGTTATTGACATTTTTGAAATTTACCACGAAAATGACGGCTTCTCTACAAAGCCTCAGTTTCGTTTTTTCACCCTTTACATATTATGCTGCACATATTGGACATTGTCAAAGAGTCAGAGAGCTTTTTAAATTATTTCTGAAACTTTATTCTAAACAGTCATAACGGAACCGTTGCATAGAAAACTGTTTTAAAGAAAACAAATCAAAAATTTGAAACTAAAACTCCTAAAATTATATTTGCGTACGAACAGCTTATAGCGTGACAACGACGATTTACCGTCAAAATCGATAAGTATAGATTAGCAATTATCTTCTTTTGTTTTTCTCTCTCTCCCGTTACCGTAAAGATCGCTTGCGCTCGACGTGACTTCGGCACTTCTCGCTATCTGTGCTTGCTATGAACTAATGTAAAACCTTGAGGCGAGCACAGAAAATGTGAAAGTAAATTTTAAACAGATAAAAATCAATGAAAGAACAATACAAATAACTTGTCAAATTGAAAGCAACTCAATAATAAGGTCCTCTCAGGGTTTTGGGGGGAAATGGCCATTTATATTTGGTGAACAAGGGAACAATGGCTTTTATTTTCAGGGGAAAAGAGAACATTGACACATATTTTTAGGGAACAATGGAACATGAATTTACATGAAATAAAATTCTAACATTTAGTTTTAATATTAAAAAAAATCACAAAAAGTTAACATTTCAAACAATATTTTTGTGATGACAGTGTTGCAACTATAATTACTGCAGCCGATAACACTAAATATGATTCACAAATAGATGAGAGATGGGGATAATTGTTTTAATTTTAACAACCACAGTCCATCTGTCCTGATCTTAGCTTGAATAAGAACCGTCTGTACAATATGGCAAGTTGCATTCACTTCAGTGCATGGGTTTGAATAAATCCAATCCAATGATTTTATCTGTGTGTGACCCAATGCAATGGGCCACTCCTACAAGATGCTAGTGTCACATCCAATGCTGGTTGTAAATGCCTGACAGAATAATGCAACTATCAGTCACAGACAACCATTTACATTTAAACAAAGGATAGATGACTCTTTTCTTGAAGACGTTCAGTGTGATGCAGCTCTTCTGTAGTGTAAATCTCATTGTTGCTTTTCACTGAAAAAGCAGTTCCAGTCCATCCTGGTGTTTCATCTCTGTTCTGGTCTGTTGTGTGGTGAATCGTACCACTGGTCAATAATTATGTCATAAAACAAATACAAACAATTTCGGTTTTTAAATTCTATAATGAGGTCATTTTTACCATACCACAGATATGATTAAAAATCACTATCTGAGTCAAATAAATGAGAACCAGACCATCCGCCATATTTTAAACGATAGGATACCCACCTGTATGGGCACAATATAATCTTGACTTATGATTGTGTGCAGTGTAATGTATCTAGCTACAGTCTACTTGAGACAGATATAGTGCTGCCACACTGGAATACCACAGTGGCACACCGTAGTACATCAGGTAGGATGGGATATTTTATAGATTTTTCTATGGTGTTAGAATTTCGAAACTAAAACTCCTAAAATTGTTACCGGTGTCTGCGTTAGAACAGCTTAAAGCATGACGACGACGATTTAACATCAAAATCGAGAAGCATAGATAAGCAATTGTCTTCTCTTTTTTTTCTTTCCCGTTACCGTAAAGTTCGCTTGCGATCGAAGTGCCTTCGGCACTTCTCGCTAGCTGTGCCTTCGGCACTTCTCGCTAGCTGTGCTCGCTATTAAATATCCCATTATCTGAGCCTTCTCTGATTTTACCAGTCCTTTTTACGATATTGGCATTGCATGTGACTGTGTGCGTATTAAAAAGGTCCACAAATAATCAAAACAAACAAATAAAAACTTGTTTAAGGTCTGAGAACGCTCGCATTATAGATCCACGGATTTGTAATTATCCCGATGCCTTCATACTTTCAGCAGCCCCTATGTATCGGTATAACCATCCCAGATATATATACCACTGTCGTACTTTTAAACGTAAAAAAAACAAATAGCTTTATGTTCCTAACCCTGAATCAGTTCAAGGGTGGCAGTGAGTTCTGTCTAATGAATACTGTTTATACTCACTTATCTCAAAATTAACACTATCTGCTTGCTCTATCCCACTCTTACTTTTAGTAAACTGAATTGGATGTTTTAGTCGCACAAACAGCTAAGGTCATATGGCGACTTTCTAGCTTCCATTAATGAGGGAAGACCCCGTGTGCCCCTCCCGACAATATTCATGCACTTGATAATACCTGAGTAGAACCACCGATTTTCCGCTAGCCAGCTGTATAGCTTCCTCATATAACGATTCCTGGTCCCATGAGGGCTCGAACCCACAGCGGTAAAGGAAAAGACGCACACCTTCAAGAGATTGATGATGTATATGAAGAACGAAAAAAAAAAGCATGTTAGCGTATGAATTGGGAGCATTTAAATTTAGATGCGTGTGCACATTTCATATATGTTAAACTAAAACACATCATGATGTTTTTCATTTGTAAAATTTTGCGTTGACACCAATCACTGGAACTCTTCCAGATCGCCTCTTTTCCTTGTAAAAATCAAGAAATTTGCATAGTGAAACCGTTGGCCGAACTCCCTTTCTGCTTAAGGTGTTTAAGCCATGAATGGAAAGAGAACAGTGGAATGATGAAAACGTGTATACAACTCGTTAGGATATATGTGTTTAAAGGGACACATGTCACTCTTGATTTTTTAAAAACTCGAGGCGCCCGTTTCATATAACTTGCACGTGTTCAATCTTTAAAGAAAATAACCCGCCAAATAACAGCATAATTGCATTACAAAACCGATTATCAAAACTCTATCCAGGTGTTCAGGTTATATAATAATGAATATGTGCCGATAAAAAAAGTATAGGAATTTCCATGGGTTCTTCAAATACCTGTGATTGAATATGCGTAAAATGAGTTGGTAACTGTTACTTCAACACTCCGGTTTTGGTGGTTAATCTGGCTGGTTAAATCCGTTTAAAATTGTATCTATAGAGTTTAGATTCTCAAAATATGTAAGTTATATATAAACCTTATCATCAATAGGTTGAGAAACGGTGTATATGTAACCGGGAATAGAATAGAATATCTTTTATTTACGATCATGGGCCATCACTGGCATAGTAATCACATAATACTTTGCATATAAATGAGATTATAAAATAACAAAACCTTAATTCTGATTTATACAACACAATTAACAGAAGTAAACATCTAATTAGAAAGGCAGTAAACAACAATAACAGCTAATCAATTAAAGAACTTCATTAAGTTCTTACAACTACAGTTCTATTAAGTGCACATTATATTTATGGAAAAGCCAGGATTTATAAGACTATTATGACAGACCTGTTTTGTTACTTAGATTACAGTTGAAATGATTAATCTCATGTTATAACATGTGTAAATAAACCCTGCTGTTCTACTGATTATATATTCATCTTCATTACTTAACAAGAAAACATTTTTACATGTATTTGAGATCTCTTTTATAAAGTAATTTCTTACTGTAGCATATTTTGAACATTCCAACATAAAATGAACATGTAAATGGAGAGTAATCGATTCCTAACCGTATGTCCTCGATAGCTCAGTGGTTAGAGCGCTGGTACGGTAAACCAGAGACCCTGGGTTCGAGTCCGGTTGAGGAACGATTTTTTCACCTCCTGTTATATTTGGGGGCTCGTCCGGGATCATCCTTAGAAACGCCAGCAGTGGTTATCCTGTATGATGTAACATTCAGGAACGTGCCAGTTCTCTAACCACTGAGCTATCGTGACACACGATTTTGCAATCAATAATTCACCAATTACCTTTACCCGGTTAATACACCAACAACAGACTGAAATTCGTCCCTGAAATGGTGAAAAAATCGTTCCTCAGCCTGGACTCGAACCCCAAATATAACAGGTGGTAAAAATATCACGCCTCAACCGGAACTCGAACCCAGGGTCTCTGGCTTACCGTGCCAGTGCTCTACCACGGAGCTATCGAGGACATACTTAAACATTTTGACCAGTATATTTTGTTGTTGATCAGAAATAAATTTTCCATTTACAGTAATAGTGACCTTGATCTTGTCCAAATGACCCAACTAAAAATCCCAAGCTTCCTTACCATGAGTCGCTCCTTATGGTGAAGTTTCATTAAAATCCCACAAAGGAAACTGAAGTTATTAAGCGGAAACCAATTTTCTATTAATCGTAACAGTGTCCTTAAACTTTGACAAAATGACCCAAATAACTGAGGCACCGAATTGCTTTTTAATACAGTTCAGTGATATCACCTATTTGAATGAGTGATTTCACTCATTCGAATAGGTGATATCACTGATTCAAATTTAAATGAGTGATATCACCTATTCGAATCAGTGATATCACTCATTCGAACAGGTGATATCACCGATTCAAAACGAAAGGGTGGCCTATTTGAATGAGTGATATCACTAATTCGAATAGGTGATATCACTCTTTCAAAACGAATGGGTGATATCGCTTATTCGAATCAGTGATATCACTCATTAAAATAGGTGATATCACCCAATCAATAGGTAATATCACCCTTTCGTTTCGAATCAGTAAAAATCACCTATTCGAATCAGTGATATCACCTATTCGTTTTTACACCAAGAAAAATACCGACTTCTCCCAACAGTATTATCATGGAGAACGTTATACGTCTCTGGTATTATATAGTATTTCTAACGGTTAGTTGTAATAATTGAATAATAACTGTCCACTGTGTTGGTGAAGGATGTGTTTATCTACAACTTGAATTACTGTATCAAATAATATCAAATAATAGAAAAGGCATAGAAAATTAATTATAATAATGTGTTTAATTTGTTAAAATAATGTTTTGTTTTGCTTTTGCGGGGTGTGGGTGGAGTGGGGAGGGGGCAGCAGTACCACATCTTCTGGTTCGATCCCTGTAGGGGGTAGATTTGGTAGGGTGTATACCCCTTCTGCTGTGTGTGGGGGTGGGGTGGGGGGGGGGGGGGGGGTATCCGTATCTATTTCTGTAAGAGCTGATGCGACCATAAGCCGGCCATTATCTGCCGATGACGAAAAAACCTGCCAAAATGTTGCAACAGAGGACGATTTTGAAAGTCTGTCTATTTAGTTACACGGACCCTGGATCCCACAGCTCACACTGGCCATTTTCAATAAATAGACATATATTTTTTAGTTTAAAAAGCAATAGCCAACTTTGACGATGGATCAGTCATTTATGTAGAGTTTATTTATGAATTGGTAATTGCTGATATCACTGATTCGAATAGGTGATATCACCTATTGAATGCCCGCTCCTATAGATAAATATGACTTCATTAAATTGTGATTCAAATTCCTTCAAACTGTAAATTCACATCAAACCTATTGTATCACACACATTTTGCACAACATACACCACAAAATATTATGAACTGCATTTCATCTTAATTTAATTGTATCATTTGACTGTATGATAGTTCAGAACAGTTGCCATTCTTGGTATGCGAATGCTGTAGGACATGAGTCTATCTCTCTCCATGTAGCTTTTATATATATACTCCTCAAACTAAGTTAAGGGCCGCAAGAATATTTCTCCATATGCTTACCAGTGACATTGACCTACATACCATTTTCAAACAATTGCACAGAATGTGTAAGCAATGTTGCATTACATTGGAAATTGTCAGGTCTTCTGCATTAGATGAAAGAACAAAATGTTGATATACATTGTTTTGTTAATTAAAAAGAGTCGAGATTTTTGATAATTTCTGAAAGTCATTCAATACTAAAGGTTTTAATATGTTTTGTCAATTTATTCATTAAGTTTAATCACTACCACTAGAACTATGGACGTGACATTTTAATTTCCCCCGAAATTGACTAACCTAACAGTTTAAATGCATACACCGAACAGTTTTGAGAAACGCTGATCTTTTATCCCATCCAAAATGAAGTAAATTTTCAAGACCTAGTTGGATATTTGGCACTGTACACTTATCTGTAGAGTTATTCTTAAGAAAATGGTAACAGATGTTTGTTAAGAAATCAATAGTCATGAAAATAATACGAAATAACGTTTATGGGTGAAAAAAGCATTTTATTGAAATTTTAAAATCTGAATTTTCAATTTTTATTTTATTTTGGTGTAAATTGTTCCTAGAGAAAACAGAAACACGGAACAGTTTCCATTTTTGGAATGGAATGTGTATTTAAACGTGTGCGATGATGCAAACCTTATGTCAGCTGCCGAAGCTGCCCTCTGAGTTTTCTGTCTATGGTTAACAGACTGTGACTCATGTAAGTGGCAAGAAGCATGCTTTACAACTTGAATTCCTAGAGAACTCGTCTGAAAAACTTGAATGGTATAAACACATATTTTGTAATGTTGAAAGGTTACCATTTCATATGCTGAAATCACGTTTTCGCAAACCAGTCTACTGAAATGTAGCAAGTAATCATTACAATTATTATATGTATATTAGCTACGGAAACATTCAGAAGCCTCAATAGCACAGGCAGGTAGGGTTCAAGCCTGCTGATTTCCCTTTTTTTTCTTTTTTTTAAATTTTCATTGGTTTTCATTATTGCTGATGGTAAGGTAGCAACAGTCCTTTACAGATGATGCAATCCTTATAATCTTATTGAAATAAAGAATGGATGGTCCTTAGCTTATTTTGACGTGTATAGTATATACATCCAGATATGCTAAATTAACTATGTCAATAAGAGAACTTCACTGAAATTAATCTATTAATTATGCGAATTACTATCAGATGCTCAGAAACAAAATGTACTACTGCTGTTAAGAGGCTTAAAGTTATTTTCATTGAAATATATGGGTCTCAACTTTATTATCATTAATTACTCATTAATTAATCTCTTCAAATTGATTTTTTCTGTGTTTGTCCACTGAAACATGGTTGTATATAAATAATAAAATGTAACAAAACTGTAGCTGGTTTTACATTTTTCTTAGTTTTGATATTGAAATAAACATTCTGAACAAGTCTAGTAAAGGTGACCAAGAGGCCCAAGAGGGCATGTGGACGCTATACTGGCTAACATGGCTCTTATAACAGGAGAGTGGGAGGGAAATGTGGTATGAGTCAGATATGGCGAATATTCAAAGCAAAGTTGAACGTTTGGCGTTTATTATTAATTCAAAGGGTGGGGATGTTGGGACAGTAGAAGTGTAGGTCAGATATGGCTGATTCTCAAACATCTCCGAGTTTGTATTGATGTTAACATTGTAAACAACTTGGTAAAAATCGTATGCATAATTAAGGACCTGTACAATGTTAACAAAGCAAAACGTATCACTTTTTTCAATAAATCAAGGGTCAGAACTTTAGAGTTCCTTATTGGATCTTGCTTGTTTTACCAGCCTCCATTATTATCAACAATCTGTCAGTTTGGTAAAACACACACATGGAAAATGAAGGTACTAGAGAGTTTACGAAGCAAGATAAAGCTTTTTTTCAATAATTCAACGGCCATTACTCTGATGTTTCTTGTCGGTTATGTCGCCTTTTCGAACTAGTTCAAGCTCTTAATGGCATTATTATTCTGCCAAAGATTGGTCAAGATCAGATGAAAAATGGAGGACATAGAGTGTTAAAAAAGAAAATTATAGCATTTTTTCAATACATCAAGGGCCAACACCTCTGACTTACTTATCCCATCTAGCTGGCTTTCGAACTTTTCCGAGCTTTCACTGTTATAGTTTGATAAAGATCAAATACAAAAACAGTTTATAAAACTGATAAATACATTGCTTATAAAAACTCAAAAGATACATATTTTCATAAAATATGGGGCCGATATGAGAACATCTTTGCTGAACAATAATACTGTGAATCTAGACACTTGCTGCAATATATAGCATTTACCTTTTGCCATTCCATTTTCTAGATTTTCTTTTTTCAAGTATGCTTTTCTATTATATAGAGATTATTTAACTGCTGGGATCGATTATAGGGAAATCCTTCACGAGTGGTAGACGTGTGGTTCTTTTCACGAACGAGAGCACGCGAGAGAGTGAAAAAAAAAAGCACGTCTACTATCAAGTTAAGGATTACCCAATAATCGATCCCAGCAGTTAAATAATCTATTTATTACATTTTAAATTACGTTTTTCAAACAAATATTCGCTTTATTGAACGTTATCGGCGGATGACGTCGACGTCAGCAACACTTTGTTGACGTCACGCCTCAACGTCGCAACGTTAGTTATTATTGTGTTCTGAGTTAGCAACGTTAGTTATTATTTTGTTCTGAGTTAGTTATTAATATTTAGCAATTATGAATATTCTTGCACTGAGAAATCCCGATCTTTCACGCATAGAAATGTAATAAACAAATATCGCTTTTTCTTGAGTATAATTACCATGCCATTTTTTTCTACCAAAAACCTTCACTAAGTTTCTTCTTCCAAAATATATTCAATGAATGTTTGTGTAATAAAGCGGTATGACAAACACTAACCTTTATAAAACAATTCATTCTTCTACTGCTTTTAATAATATAGTTGTTTAAAGGATAACTAGAACCTGTCATTACATCATGATGTGAGATATAGCTTTTTTTTTTGCAAAAGTAAAAATAAGAACACATGCATTGAATCATACACAAACATAATTCATATACCTAAAAAAATCTTTCTATTACTTGGTCATGGGTGGAGTACAAGTTAATAATGTACAGAGCTTTATATAAGCTGAGTATGTGAGGCTAAAAGCTAATAATTTACAGAGTTTTAAATAATAAAGAGGAGATTCATAGTCTTCAGGCAAACACCGTCACTTTAAAACTATCATGCCACATACACTTCTAAATACGCTTAACGTTTATAAAAAATCATGAGGCATTTTTTATTTCTTTGAAATCATAAATACTTGTTACAGGCTATAACTCTCTGTAACAAAAAAGGCAAACTCATACGAGTTACCGCCCTTTTAAAAGTTTCTGTTCCCTTCGATTGCAGTGATTAATAGTATTACCTTTATAAACAAATAAATATGTTAAATATAATTATATAAAAAATATTCGTGCTTGTGTGATCCTAAGTGTGCGACCATTTCTAATCTGAAGTTCGCTGTTCACAGATTAATTGAAGTGTAATTCTATTTAAGGTAGTAGCATATGTTAACATCACGCCGAATTATACTCACGGTCAAAGAAAACGCACCACAAAACAAATCGTTTTAAAAGTTAGAATTTGAGGCATATTGGACAAAATATGATATAATCCATATAACGAGTCAACATGTAACATTGTTTAAGTGCATATATGGATTTAATGCATTCCACATTGGTGTTATGAAATGCACGAGCATTTTGGGGTTTCTTCTGTCACATCGCACAAATAAATCATTTTCTCAAAAACATCCATTGCGTAAACTGTCATAAGTCATAGAATAAAAAGGCCAGTAAGACCAATTGGAATATATTCCGATACAGATTAATGCAGCTTGACATTTAGTGGAACTAAACAATGTTAAACAACAAGGTAATAACTGCGTAACTGCTTGTCATAAACGCCTACAAATAAACATGTAAGACAAGTAAGGTATCAAGATTCAATACTTAAAAATAGAAAATATTGGTTCAGCAGTTGTATTATTACCCACCGGTCCGGACCGGAGGGGACTTTAGGTTTGCCCTCCGTCCATCCGTCCTTCCGTCAGTCAGTCAGTCCGTCCGTCCGTCTGTCATCTTTTTGTCCGGACTGTCACTTTGTCAAGCATCGTGGGATTTTGAAATAACTTGGCACAAATGTTCACCATAATGAGACGGCGTGTCGCGCGCATGCCCATGTCCGTAGCTCAAAGGTCAAGGTCACAGTTGGAGGTTAAAGGTCAGAAATAAGCTTGCCAGGCTGTAACTTTGTCATGCATCGTGGGATTTTGAAATAACTTCGCACAAATGTTCACCATAATGAGACGGCGTGTCGCGCGCAAGACCCAGGTCTGTAGCTCAAAGATCAAGGTCACACTTGGCGGCTAAAGGTCAGAAATAGGCTTGTCCGGGCTGTAACTTTGTCGTGCATAGTGCGATTTTGAAATAACTTGGCATAAATGTTCACCATAATGACACGGCATGTCGAGCGCAAGTCCCAGGTCCATAGCTCAAAGTTCAAGGTTACACTTGGAGGTTAAATGTCATAAATAGGCTTGTCCGGGCTGTAACTTTGTCATGCATCGTGGGATTTTTAAGTAACTTGGCAGAAATGTTCACCATAATGAGACAGCGTGTCGTGCGAAAGACCCAGCTCAAAGGTCAAGGTCACGATACCTTCAGAACACATGAACACATATTTTGCAGCTAAACATGGTAAGGTATTCAACATTCCTTGCATGATCATTCACATGGCTACATTCAACCTTTCATATGGGTACATTCAAAGATAACTGTTTCTTCAATAACTTTAGAATTAACAAACTGGCTAATAATAACTAAACTTTATTTCTTTGACATTTTTGCAATTATTGTGTTGACGAAACACAGTAACCTTTGACAGCAGTTTGACATTTGTGCAATTATTGTGTTGATGAAACAGTAACCATTGACAGCAGTGCAGCTTCTGAATTGTTAATTTTGCGCAAGACCCGGTATGCGACTATGGCCGTCCCTCGGACTGGTTCTTGTTCCAAATGGTTTGCGAACAATCCAACAGCATAAACATATGGAGTTAATGGTGCGTTTTCATTGGCCGTCAGTATATTTACCCTGCGTACACTAGCATATAACGCATTTAATCGTAGCTGTGAAATATGTGTGTGTGTGTAATTCTAAGGATTATAGTCCCTCCGCCTATGTAGACACCAGAGAATCCCGGTACGCCCAGGCATAATGTGTGGACTGTGCTGTGAATATTGTATAAAGGCCACTAGATGTACAACTAACTACGGTAAGATTACGGTCAGGATACAGACTAAAAACAGGCAATACTACGGTGTTCCGTTAGGGCCATCGTACCATCGCGCATCGACCTTTACAAGTCGATGCGCGATGGTACGATGGTACGATGGCGATGGAGCGATGGTACGATGGCGATGGTACGATGACGCGATGGTACGATGGCGATGGTACGATGGTACGATGGCGATGACGCGATGGACCATCGCGTCATCGCCATCGTACCATCGCACCATCGCCATCCATCGCGTCATCGCCATCGTACCATCGTACCATCGCCATCGTACCATCGTACCATCGCGCATCGACTTTAAACGCGATGGTACGATGGTACGATGGTAAGATGGTCCATCGTACCATCGCGCATCGACCTTTTACAAGTCGATGCGCGATGGTACGATGGTACGATGGCGATGGTACGATGGTACGATGGCGATGGCACGATGGACCATCGCGTCATCGCCATCGTACCATCGTGCCATCGCACCATCGCAGTCGATGTGCGATGTTGCATCGCTCCCTACTCCATCGTACCATCGCTCCATCGCCTTCCGTTTAGACATGCGCACATCAAAGCAAAACAAAAATGGAGGACATTCTTACCGTATATCATGGATGCAAAGATTCGACAATACTTTTCTTAAATCTATCCCTTCATTTAGGCTCAGCAAAACATGAATTTCTCGGTAAGAAACATTTCCAAAAGGTATTGTCGAATCTTTGCATCTATGATGTCCTCCATTTTTGTTTTGTTTTGATGTGCGCATGTCTAAACGGAAGGCGATGGAGCGATGGTACGATGGAGTAGGGGGCGATGCAACATCGCACATCGACTGCGATGGTGCGATGGCACGATGGTACGATGGCGATGACACGATGGTACGATGGCGATGGTACGATGTTCCATCGCGTCATCGCAATCGTACCATCGCCATCGTACCATCGTACCATCGCGCATCGACTTGTAAAAGGTCGATGCGCGATGGTACGATGGGTCATTGTACCATCGTACCATCGTACCATCGCGTTTAAAGTCGATGCGCGATAGTACGATGGTACGATGGCGATGGTGCGATGGTACGATGGCGATGACGCGATGGACCATCGTATCATCGCCATCGTACCATCGTACCATCGCCATCGTACCATCGCGTCATCGTACCATCGCCATCGTACCATCGTGCCATCGCCATCGTACCATCGTACCATCGCGCATCGACTTATAAAGGTCGATGCGCGATGGTACGATGGCCCTAACGGAACACCGTACAATACTCATTGAATGCTCGACCAAGCGTTTGCGCATCACTATATATATGCCAATGCAATTTATTATTGACACGACATTAACTTGTAGGAAAAAGTGCGTGGTATGCCACTACTACAAAACATCGACCGTCATATATAGCCTAAAATGTGGTGAAATAACGTACACCACCATTCAACCAAACAGCCAACCATCATTACTTTAGAATGTATTAAACTAGTTGGCATACATGATATGATGAGATGGTTTACAGAGCAAAATATCATTTTTGCAAACGACCAGTTATTCGCCATGCTTTCTTTTCTAAGCTTCACCTAATAAAGTTGATATTTGCTTCACACCATCTTTGCAAACTGGTTTAATTAATTTAATAATTGTTGCATTCACTTGATACTTTACTTTTCTTTATCTTTCATCAGTTTTTGCGCACAATATGACCTAGTTATGTGTCGACGTGCCGTAAAACACCATTCATTCATTCATTCCTTTGAAACAATATATCGTTTAATCTGGAATATACTTATTTTTCAAGTAGGTGGGACTATTTACGCTTGGCTGCGCACGCATAGAAAGTGGCTTTTCCACTTCAAGGAGGCGAACGAACTGTACAGTCTAACATACATAACATACACTGATACAGTGGTCTAAAGACTGCTCAAAACTGTGAAGCACTTTTACTGCTAGATCACAGTATGAAGTATATTGTAACTGACCTGTTAATATAATTGACCTGTTTAGTAATTGATATCAATACAACTGACCAGGCCTACCTATTACCACATGTACATAATAGTTTATTTTAGTCTCAACACAGTACAATGTTATATACAATACAATAATTCATAAAATACAACTGTGCCATTCTTTTTAGAATTACAAGAGACTATACAATATAAATATACAATGTCAAAATATTGAGCAATTGATTCTGAACCGACTGCCACCAGCCACAGCCGTGTCATAAGACTCACAAAAAGCCACAGCAGTAGGTCCAATAGTCAATGCATATGCATATACATATATCACTGTTTTAATGTATCGAATCATTTTCTAAGAATATTATTATCAAACACATAGTATACAGAGTCACCATTTGTACAACTTGTTAAAGGGCCACTATATGATGCTACATGAAAATATTAAAGCTGTAGCCGCTGTGGTTTCAGAGAAGAAGATTTTTAAATGTATTAATAAATTTAAATGAGAAGAATATTTTGATCACCATTTGTACAAACTTGGTAGAGGACCACTAGGTGATGATATATACATAATATCTAAGCTCTAGCCCTTGTGGTTTTGGAGAAGAACACATCCGGGCACCTTGAAAAATCACGTGACTAGGAAATCACGGCGATATGTAATTTTTAATAGGGTTTCATTACCAGTTACCATGTAAAATTAACGCACTTTGCAAGAAAACAGAATAATTTATTTGCAATTTCAGCATTTCTATTCCTTTCTTCATCTTTTCCGGTCACGACTGAAGTACACCGTAACAAATCACCTAACGATATACCATTTACCAACAACTACACTCTATAAACAAATTTTGGCCTTGTCAGACAACTTTAGCCAATCAGCATTCAGTTTAATAAACACTGTAGGCTTTCATATTTTCTGTATTAGTTCAACTCGAGTTTTGATAGGCTAACACAGACAAACCTCCTGCGAGGCCAAAAGCCAGCTTAAACGGCTGGCGCCGAAAAAATGCGAATTAATTATTGTATTTACATTATTTTCCCGTCGCTATAATAGTATCAGCAAAAATGCTAATGATAGCAAAAAATAAAGAGAAACCGCTACCGTCAGTGTCTTTTCATGCAGTGGAATATCCATTTTCTGTTCAGACACACCGGATGCAAAC
This sequence comes from Cyrtodaria siliqua, assembly GCA_037043455.1. Lineage (NCBI taxonomy): Eukaryota > Metazoa > Mollusca > Bivalvia > Adapedonta > Hiatellidae > Cyrtodaria > Cyrtodaria siliqua. The sequence goes on along the minus strand of JAWPHD010002653.1, from coordinate 92,412 downwards.
TATGCAGTGCGTACGAACTGTTCACCAATCTCTACCCAGAGTTGTCGTTCCTTGCATACACAAATACCCCTGTCAACGTCTCAAGAAATACCAAGAATCTTGGCAAACGATGAAAAATGATGGAAATGCAAAATTTCTTGATGGCATTAATATTTTTCTGAATTAACTTTACATGAAATGCTTAAATTACAAAAGAAAAATAATTTTCGGCTTGTTTCATGAACAGACTCAATAAAACCGAGTCTGCTGCTTTATTCTCTTAATTGTGTTTGTTGCTCACAAAGGATCACCTTTATCAGTATTTATTAACATTCACATTGGCGTTCGTTTAGTGCAGTGTGGCGGCTGTAAAAAGTATCCCCGTGCTACGAATCAGTAGTTATTTTTACTGCTCCTTTGTGACCAACGAGCCCAATACAGGTGGCTTTGAAGTAGAATACCGCTTAAGCCTGTGCTAGGGGGCGTGAGATGTGTTGCTTCTTTCATTACTTCTCATGAACAGACTCAATAAAACGAGTCTGCTGCTTTATTCTCTTAACTGTGTTTGTTGCTCACAAAGGATCACCTTTATCAGTATTTATTGAATGTTTTAAATATACAGCAAATTATGCTCAGAATTATATTGAGGTAGAATAAAGGTTTGTACTTTAGCATATCACTCCGCCGTCAAAACATCAAAATAGGCACTACCAAATCGTTCCCATACGGTTACAGGACAGCGTTGTGTTAACCAGCACTTTCCAGTATCACATAGCTCTTAAACCTACCTCAAATTAAATTGTTAACCTAAAATATATCAAAATGTAGAAAATAAGCCGTGTTTCTTTCGATTGTTTACATGTCAATCAGCAACCGATAGTTCTCCATTTAGATATTTTAGCTATGGTCATGTGACAAATTATCATGTGATTGCCTGCTACTTTCTTAGAAGTTGACAGAGGTCAATGTAATGGCCTCTGGGAGAGACCTTCAAGCGGAATAGCCACTTTCTATGCGTGCGCAGCCGAGCGTAAATAGTCCCACATACTTGAAAAATGAAGTATATTCGAGATTAAGCGCTATATTGTTTCAAAGAAAAGTATCAAGCAAATACAAAATATATTAAATTAATTTAAGCAGTTTTCAAAGATGGTATGAAGCGAATATCAACTTTATTAGGTGAGGCTTAGAAAATGTGTTTGTTTATATGGTGTTTTACGTCATTTTCAACATGTTCAACACATATACGATTTTATATGACGATCGATTTTTTGTGTTGGAGGCTGACCACCCATTTATCCTGGTAGAACCAGTACTATACACCTCCCGCCATCCGTAAGAATCGACACTTTCTCACTGACAAGTCGAGTTCCCATTGTGATTCGAACCCGCAGCGATGAGAGGCGAAGGTTTACAACGCAACGTCGTTAACCATTCTGCCACGGAGAGGCTTAGAAAAGAAAGCATGGCGAATAACTGATCGTTTGTAAAAATGATATATTGCTCTGTAAACCATCTCATCATATCATGTAAGCCAACTAGTTTAATAAATTCTAAAATAATGATGCTTGGCTGTTGGATTGAATGGTGGTGCACTTTATTTTCAGCACATTTTAGACTATATATGGCGGTCGATATTTTGTAGTAGTGGCAGACCACCCACTTTTCCCTACAAGTTCATGTAGTGTCTATAATAAATTGCATTGGCCTATATATAGTGATGCGCAAACTCTTGGTCGAGCATTCAAGGCGTATTGCCTGTTGGAAAAAAACACTCTGTTTTAGTCGGTATTCCTTATCGTAAGCATACCGTAATCGTTACCGTACTTGGTTGTACAGGTATATTATCTCGTATCTTAACTGTCTTAAAGCTGTCTTAAAGCTATAGAGTCCCTATATCAATCGATTTCTTCTTTGTAGGCGTGTCTTTATTTGTAACTTCATGTTCACCAGCTCATGTTGAAATCGGGTATTTAAGCGAGCAAATATAGCGCAAGAAATGATTTACTGTATATACATCGACCAGTGCACATCGTACCTATACACAGGTAACAGTAATTTTTACAGAAAAAAAAAAGTTAGCTTCTTTCGGGGATCGAACACACGATCTTCTGATTTCAAGTCCGGTGCATCCACTGAACTACAACGCTACTTTAGAAAATAATATACTAATTACCATATATTATGAGGCAAAATAACTTAACATATTTGAACGCAACTAAAGATGGATCAATAAATATGCAGTCCATATTGTCGCACGTGAAAATTTACAATGCCTGGTGTAATACTGTATCTTATCAATATGAAACTAATACTTCGCCTCAAATCAACCATATCTCGACTTGTTATTTAGCGCTTGATGAGTTTGTGTGCGCGCTCTTGTTATTACGTAATGCCTATTTAGTGTTAAAAATGCTACAAAATACCAATAAATAGCAGTGGTCTAGAGGTTCAGCGTACATCTTTCAAATCTTACAAGTGCAAGGCTGTGGTTCAAATCCCGCTCCGGGCAACTATTTATTCTGGAGCCGTATATTTATCGATGTTACCTGTACGGAGGCTAAATAAAAATGTGAAAATTTACGTATGGATTTCTCCTTATATACAGACTTTTGGGGTGTTCGTCGATTTGAAACTACTTCACATGTGACTCATTCATATTCATGAGTTATTACCAGTTAAAATAGGGACTGTACAGCTTTAATAAATAAAATGATTTGTATTGGTATTCTGCTTCAAAAATACACACGTCTGACTGTGTTCTCCGTGTTAATATATTCTAATGAAAAGGTCACATCAATAATTTAACGAAGTTTTCTGTTATTATATCCAAGATAATAACGTAATCCAATATTGAATGACATAACACTCGCATGTAAAATAGTTGAAAATATGTTTGCTCAAGATGAAGTATGGTAAAAATACAAATTATGATTAAAATACAAATTAAACTATATTCGTAATAAAATAAACTTTATTTAAAAATAGAATCTTTTTAGTTTTCCATTACAAATATGACCCAATGTTCGCTCACAGCAAACTACGACGTCACAATTTCAACAAACATATCGCAGTTTACATGATATAAGAACAGAAGTAAACTATCTTTGGAAGACGTTTACGTTTTGTTTTATGAAATACATATCTCCTGGCCATGAAGCATACTGACTCGCCTCTAGTTTCGTTTTACCATTAGAGTCTCGAAAGGGAAGAAATCCTCGATTTCCCAAAATATCCACAATGTCTTTTCCAGATGGTCTGGTTTTATGCCAGTTAAATTCCATTTGTATTAGCCTTACATCTACTTCTTTGAAAAACCTTTCTCCACCTTTCAAGACCGCTAGTTCTTGTGTTTCAACGTCCATTTTTATCACAACCGGGTTTTCTTTAAACAGTTCTCTTATGTCGTCTAACTTTATCGTTCTACATATATCGTTTTCACCTTGCGCTTTTTGATTGTCAAACGATTTAATTGCCGTTCCACCAACATTTCCCTCGTACTTCGTAAACGACACAATAGAATAGTTGTCAGAAACTGCGTTCCAAATTAAAGTCACGTTCTCGCGAATCTTTCCGAGATTCAACGATTTTGAGAGCATACGAAGGTTTCCAGTCAGCGGATCCACGGAGACAACTCGTTTTGATAGTTTCGCAGCAGTTATTGTGTATGTACCTATATTGCATCCAAGATCAAGAAATTCCATTTTAGGATTTGATAATAAAATCTTCATTAAATTGTCGACCATATCTTTCTCAAACTGTCCAGATTTGATAATAGAACCGGATATGTAGGCATCGGTCTTAGAATCGTAAACACACATAGGAGTTCTAACATCGGAGTCCATTATTTTCAAAGGTACGCATTTCCCGTGAACTAAACTTTCATTTAGGTGATTACTTAGAGTACGAACGCATTTCCCATTTCCTACCAGCTCCAAAGATGGAGCAATGCCCGACACGCACGGAAATGTATTGAAATCATTCAAAATTCCCGGCAATTCAACGAAAACATTATTCGTATTCGTACCATAGTCCCGTGTGGTTTTATCAATATTCTGCTTCAGAAATCCCATCTGGCTTGCTTCCACTTCATGTGCATGTATTTCCAAAACGTGATTTGGCGAATTATTTACAATATTAACACCACTTGTGTCTAGATATCCGTGACGTATTGATGTTGAAAACGTTTCGTAATTTAGAAGTTTCATTTTGTATAGCCAAATTATGCTACACAAACTGAATAAAATGCACACATACACTTTGTTTTTGCGAAGCATGTTACTTTACAATGTGAAAACGTATTGGTGGTCGTTGTGCTATTAAGAACGTGTTATCAGTGTTAAACATCGATCGAGGCCAATGCGATACGATTCTAAGTGGCCAATCCGCTCTCTGCGCTACTATATTGATTGTATTACTTTGATACTACTTCAGTACAACACCAGTGTCAAAGCTATATTGGTAAAATATACGTTAAACATTGTGACGAACACGCCAAAACAACCATTTTTAATTAATTGTATTGTTAATATTCCATTGTAAATACCAGGGACTGTAGATAGACGTAATACAAACGGGTCCTGTAAATACAGAACTTACCAAATGTAAAACGGTATCCCTGGCATACAGTTATAGAAAATAAAACACAATTCTGGCATAGTCCGAGATAATTAAACTTTGAAAATACCTAGTGTTTTGTTCAGCGTTCATTTTAGCTCTACTGTTCGAATGGGAAGACGAGTTATCCGTCGTCCAGATTGTTAATATCAATGACAGCTCAGACAAGATAGAAAACCAGCCAGATCGAACCAGTAACGACGGAGTTATGGCCCTTGGGTTAGTTTAAGTGCTATATTTTGCCTCGTTAAGATGATAGTGTCTTCACTTTACCAAAACTTGGCCTGATCTTTACCAAACGTGGCCAGATTGTTGATATCAATGAAAGCTTGAACAAGTTTGAACACCAGCTAGATCGGACCAGTTACACCGGAGTTGTGGCCCTTGCTTTTCTTAAATAACCAATATGCTATATTATCGAAACTTGCTCAGCAAAATTCCCATGCTCAAGCTCAGAACTCAAATATTTATTTTAGCTATAACGGTCCTTAGCGATCATCAAGCCCAGTCATTGTGGCTTTAAAGTATAATATCGCTTAAACCGGTGCTAGGAGGCGTGAGAGGTGTTGCACTTTTCATTACCTCTCACGAACAGACTCAATAAAACAGTCTGCTACTTTTTTCTCTTGATTGTGTTTGTTGCTTCCAAGGGATCCCCTTTTCAGTATTTATTCCTATTCTGTATAGTATAATAAGAGATAATCACAGCTTAGTAAAATTTAAACGGAGTGCATCAGTTAATTTTATTTTAAGAGTCATAAACCACCAGAAGAAATAACACTGAACAATATCAGAAGAAGGTATATCCTTAATGTGGCATCGCTCTAGGGTTAGCAATTTAAAACTTGTCTGTAAAAAATAAACCGTATTATTATTATTATTATTTTGTATCGGTATTACTACGTGCGCGTTATTTGGAGATATCGCTGAAGTGATCCGCGAAACAGCTATGTATTATTTTAGGAAACCTCTATGGCCTGGTAAGATTTAATTTAACATTATTAATTATTGTGCTTTATTATAGGCAAACTGTTACTCTTCCATCCTCTTCTTTGTTGCCATTTCACGTTTTGAATTGGTCATTTCATTTTATTTTTTTTAAACACGTTTAGCCCATAAACCTATATTTGGTATAGAAACTAACCAGACAATCAATTTTACAAGACTTTAAACATTACTACGATTTCCTGCACTGTTATTTTTCGCATTTTGTTTTCAGTCATTATTTAGAATGTGTTTCTCTTTGTGGCAAAACGAATTAAATCAGGGCTACCATAATAAAATTAAGAAAAAGCATGAGATTTTTGGAAATGCTGAATTTTAGCCCGCAAAGCGAATTTTTCAAAATCGACAATTTTCAAAAGCGACATACAAAAAAAAAATTACGATGTGTATACAACATATTACATTCTGTTGTATCTTATTCATACTTTTCCGTCACCCAAATGTTGAGATTTCACCTTATTTTCAGCAGGCCATACAATTTGTGTTACTCGGTTTTTATCCTTAGGTTCAATTCATAATGTTTCATTGGAGAGATGTTGAGATTTGATTTTGTTTTCAGTAGGTGATAACATTTGTGTTACTCGGTTTTTATCCTTAGGTTCTAAAGTAAAATAATAATCTTTGGCAGAGTAAAAAGACGAAAATTTTCAAGATTTTGATGTTAAAAGATACATATATTGAATCAATTTGCATGAATGTGCAAGAAATATGCAGGGTTTTAAAAGAATCACACTGTAGATATCTTAATGTTAACAGTAAACTTGGTTGAACATCAAGGATGAAGACCGAGTTTATCACAAAACAGAATGTATTGGTTATGTCTTATTTCTGGTCACTGATTGGTCAGTTGTTTTGATGATGCTCTATCAAAATTAACATGTCGCCAGTTGTCAATCATTTATCCAGTTCAATCAATCAAACCAGAACGATACCTCCGACAAACAACAGCACGTGTATAAAGCACGTGCAACTAATTGTCAATATACTCCGACATCAACAATAGGGCGGAGATATCTAAGTACTGGCGACATGTCAATTATGAATAGTGAAGTAAAAATCTTTCTCAGAGTATAAAGATACCAATTTTTAAGATTAAATTTTGAAACGGATACATATGTCATATTAAAGGGAATATAGCGACACAGCCAAACCATCTTTATTATTGAGGGTTCTGAAAAACTTGAATACGGTTGAAAGAATAATCAAAATCGGATGGTAAACAAAGAAGATATGATCATTTGAAGTTTCTGTTGGAACGGATATGGAAGCGGCCATTTTGAGAGCTATGACATCACGGTTCTATATTTATAAATATGAACATTTACAGATATATAGCGAAAAAATTACAGCAGCTGTATAAAAAATATGTAGTACTTAATGGCAATAATGCTTTACATGACCAGTAAAAAATGCATTCATTTGCAGTGATTTTCTTCGTTTTAAATGATATTTATCAATATTCCATATATGGTAATATCGAACTATGATGTCATAGTTCAAAAATGGTGGCTCCCATATTCGTTTTAGAACAACCTTTAAATGGTCATATCTTTTTTGTTTATCATCCCATTTTGATATTTTTTCACCTTTTCCCAAGTTTTTCGGAACTCTCAATAATAAAGGTCGTTTGGCTGTGTCGCTATATTCCCTTTAATATTCATATACATGTACATGCAGGATTTTAAAAAAATCACACATAAATACTTTTAAGTTTTACAGTAAAAATAGTTAAAGATCTAGGATAAAGACCTCGTTTATCACCTATAAAAAAAGTCAGTCTACTTAGATGATGCTTTAGCAAAATTATGAGGCTGAAACTCCCCACTTTTGGTACGCAGAATTCAGGGCGTTTTAGGCGGTATTCAGTACGCACGAGCCTGGTACGCAGTACTCTTACAACACACTATTTAGTACTCATAAAATGTATTTTTAAAACCAAATATGTACACAAAAATCATAAAATATAAATCAAGGTCTATTTTTGATAATGTGGCCTTCATTCAACTAGCAGATCCCGGCTCTTAGGTGTTTTAGGTCATCATTCAAATTAGAGTTATTGCCCTTTGTAATTTTATACTTAGAATTTTTGTCCGGAGCTAAATAGTATTCAGTACTCGGTCTCTAAAATAAGGAGTATTCAGTACTCGTGGGGTTCGGGGTGTATTCAGTACTCGGTCTCTAAAATAAGGAGTATTCAGTACTCGTGGGGTGTGTACATCATCAATTATGAATAAGTTGTTTTATCGGAAAGAATTTATAAAACTTATTACTTGGATACACATTTAATCTGTCAGGATTTTGTTATTTTATTTACAGTGTTATTTTGTCCGGTCATATTAGGTCGATCTTGCGTAATAAAGATTAACATGTATTATCTTATTTTCTATATGTGTAGAGAAAAAATGAATATGCAGGCTATTCATAGTCTCTTGTAATTTATTTGTTGAATCCTGGTATTTGTGCATTTTAAATGTGTTAAACCATAAACCTAATGACTTTATTCACAGATTAGTATGTACAAGTATGAATCCATTATTTCTTATGCCCGTGTGTTTTAATGACGAGATTTAAACAAAAACTTCAACTGCAATATACAAGTGACCGAAAATGTAACACAGTGCCGAAAATGTAACACTACCACATTAAAAAGAGTCAACTTTAAAAACACTATAAAAAGCAAGTGAAATATCAATTTCCTTTTTATCATATACAGAACTCAAATTACATAAGGCGATTTGGACTAATTGATTGGTGGACTGTGGTGTACACACCAATTAGTTGCCATCAGCCGACTACACGCAGTCGCGTATTGGGTACACGTGTTGGTATTTTTGTTAATAATTGGGTACTAATAAAATGCAAAGCCGGCAATTTTAACAGAAAAGCCGGTAAGCCGGTAATCTAATCAAAAAGCCGATAATTACCGGCGCAAAGCCTGAGAACTGGCAGGCCTGTTAAATATACCGCACTACACTTACGGACCATTAATTCATATGTCTCGAATGTATACTCAGTTGCAAAAGAAAGTGTACACTGAGTTTTGTTTCAATTTAATTGTATACCGTTTTTTAGAATTAAATTGACAAATTCCAAAATGAATGTGCCATGCTTGGTACCAAAGTATTATCATTCCATTGCCAATATCTGGGCTGATAATTAGTATAATCATATAAAGCCCTGCCAATATCATATTGTCATTTGTTTTTCAATATGCTGTATCATTAAGGGACTGTCACTTGATAAAAAGGAGAGGGTGTAAAGTACAATTTTCAAAGTGAACACTTTCTTTTGCAACTGAGTATATTATACACACCAGACTTGGTTTAACGTATTATATTTCCATATACCAAATTAATTATTGTACATGATAAAAAACAAAAAGTGGGGGAATTTGAAGTGGGGGAGTTTAGTGGGGTGGGGAGGGGGTGGGGGTGTATAATGAAAGTAAACTCTTAATTGTCGCCCCACTTTCAAAATGGGTGTTTCTGTGGTTAAGATGTGAGATCTTAAAGGGACTCAAAGCAATCTAACATTCTTTAAAACTCGCGACGTCCCAAAACAAATATTTAAAGCAACTTAAAGACCCAACATCCGATCAGACCTTCGGATGTAAATTAACTCTGCTGTGTGTGTGTATTATCAGTGAGTGGCAATACAGTGTTAGCTAAAAATAGATTGGGATTGCAGCAGACGACAGAAAACACATTGTTGACCTGTTGATTGTCAGTAATTTCCATGAGTTTTAAACAGATACGACATACTTTTCTCTTCCAAGTGATTAAATACATGTAGACTTGCATGTCTCATACACTAAAAATGTACAAAATAACTATATTTATGATATTCATTAGTTTTATTATTCTAAAACAGGAACACATAATTCAGCCAAATTGATCTACACCATTCTTTTGAGCACTTTTATTTTATTATTTTCCTTGACAAATTGTCATCCATTAGTATATGTTTAATGAATGTTTAATCTGTATACAGCAACACTGATCCACAAATACCAGACATAATAAGTATATATATGTCAACACCCTTGATAAGGTTGCATTGTATGGATCATGTTCAACTGGCCCAATTAGCCTGTATCATAATTGGACAATTCCATTAAAAGAAAGGTAGAGTATCCATTTCTGCACTTTTATTGTCCCATTTGTTTTATTCATTTCTCATCATACATTCTAAACAAACATATGCGTAATCTAATTACTCGCAAGTCATATCTAAATATGTTTATTTTATGTTTAAATGCTCAAAATAATAAAACAAATAGATAGTTAATCAACCTATATAAATTGAACTCCACTATACTGTTCTTGGCGCCATTTTAATAAAATGCGGTGAAGTGATTTGTTTTAGAAGTGATGAAAACTTGTTATATTATTATTTTGTGTGTGATGGATACATCTAAAACATTTGTGTTATCATTATTAGTTAACGAAGAGCAAAAACCTACAGCTGAAGCTCTTTTCAATTATTACAATTGGAATTTTATTGAAATAAATACATCATCAGAAGAACAACAAAATAATGATAATGTGCAACATGAGCTACCAATTAATTCAATTCAAGAAAGCAGGAACATGATGCTCAAGTTTTATCAATTAACGATGTTACAGAAACAGATTTGATGGCAAATGTAGATGCTTTTGTTCTCCACCATGTAATCATGTATGATTACACATGAACAATCATGGCTTGGAAGTGGGTCAAGACCACATGCCAAAAATAGAATTTCAAGAAGGGTAAGATACAAGAAATGTTGGTCAATGCTGGACAGAAGAAATGCTTGGCGCAAAACTGAGTATCTTGTTAGAAATGCCAGATTAATGAAAAGGGACCACGTAGATGGGAGTGTTGTTAGAATTCTAAGAGAGATAATGACAGAATGTGTATTAATCTTAGTACGGTCTCGCTATCCTAATCTACCAGGAGAGCCGTATTCCGATCATTGTTGGTAATACAACACAGTTGTGATAACATTTTAATATATGTACTGCACAGATTATTCATTAAAAGGATATGTGTATACATCAGTATTTAAGCAACAAAACACAAACAGTATAATACTAACATTTTAAAAATGACACAAACTTCAATTGGTGAAAAAATTACTTAATCCTCTTCGTCCCTGATGAAAACATTAATAAGTGTTTAAAAAAATGGATATAAAATACTGCAACACAAATGTACATGTATTTGGAGAATTTCACAAATTAAAAACATCCAAAGTCAGTGCTAAGCATGTTTATTTTACACATTTTACTAACCTGTACAGCAATAGCATACTACCATGTGTTTCTTGTTCATTTGTTTACAAACAGTGGAGTCACATGATCTCATGAATAATTAGAATTTGAAATTTGAAATTTTGGTTTGATGATTTTATTTAATTATGAAAATCAGAAAGAACCATATAACATGATTTTCATAATAATGAAAAAAAATCAATTAAACTTCAAGCATATATTTTTTGAAAGATAACTATAACTGTTTTTTATGATTTTTTGAAGAAAAAGTGTCCCTGACATGAAACATGTTCAAATATACAAGGGAAACCACCCCCAGCCATTACCTCCCTTATATACCCCAGTTGGGTCTTTAAGGTAGAATAACGAAGAAACTCTTTCTTTATTTAATTACATGCAAGCTGGTTTAAAGTCAAAGTACTTCTGAATTAATAATTCGAGGTGATTGTGTGTGTGTGTGTGTGTGTGTGGTGTGTGTGTGTGTGTGTGTGTGTGTGTGTGTGGTTCTAAGGTTTAAAGTCTCTCCACCAACAACCTCGACAAGCCATGTAAGGCTTCTTGAAGAGATTGGCACAATAGGTACGACGGGACCATACATGGCAACACGAGTATTTTATTTACATGTCGCTTATGTTCCCTAGTGAGAGAACGATTCCTCTTTGTTCAAATTTTATAAATTTATAAATATTATGCTTAAAGGGAGTACATCATGATTTTTCTAGAAATATGTTAAATTATAAAAATGTTCCAATTCATGATAAAACATTTATATCCATCAAAATATGATGTTGGAACCATATTGTTAAGGTTTAAACTTCAAATACATCATATTATAGCTAGGACGGAATCGGGCATAAAATGCTGAAATTAACCCTGGTGCGTAACCTAGGATAGCACGTATTGCTGTACAGAATGAATTTCCTTGTAACTAAGGGGTCATTTTTAGGATCATTCCTTATGTTTAGGCGCTTTAAAATAAAAAATATCATTATTTGTCAATTTTAAGTCGGACCCCTAGACCCCTTTGAAAAGCCTGATGTACTCCCTTTAAAGGGACTGGATGTGATCTGAAAGTGATTGGTGTCGCTCCAAATACAAATGAAACCCCACATAATTATGTGTGCTTCAGTTTCGTATAAAATGTGCATGTATGCATTGAATTAAACCGCGTGTAACCTTCGGTTTACTGTTTATGAACATGTTTGAGCTGTAAAACTCGAAGACTCGGCGGGTGTTTGTTACTAAATCATTAATTTTCATTTAAATGGCGATTATATTGCTAACATTTACACATTCAAATAAATTGTACTTTGATCATAAAACAAGAACTTATAAGAATATTAAAGCATCATATGAATGAATATTAATGATTATAAAACAAGATCTAGCCGAGTCGTCTTGTTTTCCAGACCAGATTACACTGTATGTCCTAGAGGCCTTCTTTAGTGCTATTGATTATGAAACTGAAACACATTATGGCGGTTTTATTCGGGTTTATCTATACTGTTTATTTCCTGTTTTACTGAGATTACAAATACACATATTAACAATGAGGTACATGTGGAATACAATAGTAATTGCATGTTGTCATATAATGAGAACTGTTATTTTAACAGTAGTTGAATGAACACAAGCGGGTGAAAATTTGTTAATAGTGATGCATACGTGTAGAAATTGTTGCAATCGTTTGGAACACTTTTCATTAACTTGAAATGCTTGTCCACGGCGTTCAATTGTTGTATGATTTATATATACACAAGCAAAGTTTTACGCAAGCGTGAAATAGCTGCCGAGAGGCAAAAAGTTAACATAACAATAGATCAAGTCACGGGTGTTAAAACAATATCGAAAAAACTAAATGTTGTCACGGAGACATAAACACGCCACGACCTTACATTCTTCTCGATTTTTACCATCAGTTCTTCCTACCAAGCATTTTGAATCAATATGGGCGACCTCGCTTCTTTCTGTTCAAATACCTTGACATGCCTTACATATTAATTACAATTCACACTTGTAACACGACGTGCTAGAAGTACACATCAGCACAGAAATACAATTGTTCACATGTAAGGGATACGTGTGCGTTAGCGTGTGCACTACAACTTTACCATTAAAATAATGAAAACCATAATAAAGAAAAATTAAAAAAAAAGGAAATCAGCAGGTTTGAACCCTCCCTTCCCCGATACTAACACGATGACTCGATCAACTGCGCTACAGAGACGAGTGAATCATACCCAACTTTCAGTTTCAGCCACTCTAGAAAAGCCGATATATGTTTTATATAGAACAAAGAAGGGCCAATTCACTTTATAATTAATATCTCAAATAATAATGGTAACATCCTTTATTAACAAACAAAGTATTGAAGCTTAAACCCTCCCCGATTTTATGATGTATTTTTCATAATTTACCAATAAAAACATTTTAGTCCTTTTTGCAGTTAAAGTAAGTCACCTGTATTCCTTATATGTTCTATATAAAAAACGTAAAAAATCAATGAAATATGTTTTTAATTACCTAAATAAACACATTTCTAAACAAAATTTGCTTTCTTAACAAGTGGATTAAAACAGAAAAATGTCTCATCTTTCTAAATACATATTCTTTTATGAAATATATTTAACATATTTTGGTTTTGTCGCTAATATACATATAATAATAATGACTACATGCTACATTTCAGTAGACTGGTTTACGAAAACGTCATTTCAGCAAGTGAAATGGTAACATTTCAACATTACAAAATATGTGTTTATACCATTCAAGTGTTTTAGACCGGCTCACGAGTACTTGAAGTTGTAATGCATGCTTATCGTCAACTATATGATTGTTAACCATAGACAAACACAGAAACCATAAAAAACAAATGAAAACAAATAAACAATGTGTGTTACATACTTGTCGATTGAAATATATTTCCTTGACATGAAAGGAGTGTACAGGACGCACAATTAATGTATGATTTAAATACATATACAGTCAAACCTGATCATCTGACCACTGGTTTAAGCGCCCACCTGCCATAAGCGACCACTTTGAATTCCCCCCGACGAATTTTGCTATAAATTGACACTGCAATAAGCGACCACCTGTCTAACGCGACCAACGATCGCAAACATACCATACCAAAATACCGATTTTATGATCAATTAGCGACAGCCGTTTTTTTTTCTCCAGAAAATCCAGAGAGTTCCTATACTATTAAATCTTAAATTATTTAGGTTACTCTTATGTATGGGAAAATAAATTTTCTTTTTCCATAAATTCCCAAATAAATGCTGTAAAACTTCGTCTGAGAGATAATTACAGAAAATATTTCTATCTTACCATAAACAATCCTGATTCAAAACCTTTTTCTTTTTTTTTTCGTATACACTAGCATGTACATTTTTTTTGTAACTTTTTATATATTTTTTTCTATTCCTAACACTGTTGTTGTTGAGTTCTACATATATACATGCATCTAGTGAATATATTATCGTGTTATTATTTCTTTCTAAATGTACAATCTGGAAATATTATATGAGACTATGTAATATATGAAAGTATGTTTTTCCAGCATGTAGCTAGTACGGTTACAACTAATGATTGTATTTGTAACATACAGCCCTTTATATCTTAACATGACATTGTTTAACTGTTCCTGCATATAACTATTATAATATTCAATGTAAGATTTAAAAGCACTATTGACTCTTACATGACCGACATGATCTGTCTTTTTGTATATTCAGTATTTTATACTGGGCTTTTGTTTCAATTCCAATCATCTATGAGTAGTTGAACGATTACAAATATGTTATAAAGATTTATTTAATGAGAATTCATTTGAAACTAGGCAATGATCCACGTCAAACGTACACCATGGGTAATATCAAATGTCTTCTCTATTACACATCAATGCTACATCTAATTCTCTTATATAAGAATCAGAAAGTATAGTCTAGCGAGATATTATATTGCCCTGTATACAGGGGAGATAACATGAATAGCATTAATGTTTAGCTTTACAACAGTTACCTGTTACACATTTTAGAAGCATGTCAAACTTGCTTATTTAAATATTCCTACTGCATGGGACATTATATTTCACTTAATGTTAAAAGAGAATTTGTCCATCAACTCGCCAGGTTTAGAATTTCAAATCATTATTTGGAAATTGAAAAAGAACGTTTTTCAACTAAAAGAAACGATGGAAAATATCATAATACTCCAGTATCCGAAAGAAGTTGTAAATTATATAATGATAAATTGGTGGAAGATGAAATGCACTTTATATGTACTTGCCCTTTATATCACGATCTCAGAAAATCTTTATATGAACATATCTGACTTTATCCCCGGATTTACGACATTCAATGATAAAGATAAATGCTTATATCTACTAACTTCTAAAGAGATAGAAATTCTTCAACATTTTTTATTAAATGTGTCAGTAACTGTTTCAGTTTAAGAAAAGAAACATTGTCAAAGTCCAACGTCTAGTTATGACATGTATCATTCTTTATAACTATCTTGTTGCCAGTCTATTAGATTTTCTATTTACTTCAGTACTGTCCGGAGACCTAACGGATATATACGAATATTTTGTTTATTCCTCGAGATACAATTTTGCATAATTATTTATAATTATCACATGTTTTGTACATGTTTTGTAATGTATTCAGCCATGGTACTATGTTTAGTGCTCATTACCGATTACAAGTTTGACATTGACCGCCTCACTGCACGCATGTTCATTTGGTCAGAGCAGTTTGGAAAAGGAACAGTGAATTCTGGATTAATTTTCGATTTTTAATAAAATCAACGAGTTTTGGACGTATAACGTTTGAAATTATTTACATGTGTTGGACTTTTTAACAATATACCTGTTGATTGTCGTCGGACTTGTAATGTTCTTACTTGAAGACATATAATCACAAAATGTTAATATGTGAAATAAATCTGTATTTTTAATAAACTGAAAAAAAAACAATTAGTAAATTGGATTTATGAGTTGTTTGTTTATTTTTCAGGTCATATTACCGTGTACTTTGTGATACCCTACGATTAAGCACCGGTTGCCGCGACAAATTGAAATTAGAACACCCCAATTTTGTAACACCGTGTTTCACCAATAGTGGACCAACGTTAGCCCAATACTGGCCTATTGTTGTAACAATAACAGCTAGCCAACATGTTTAGCCAATGTCGGGCCAATGTCGGCCCAATGTTTGCCCATTGTTGTACCGTTAGCCAACATGTTGGTCCAATGTCGGGCCAATATTGGCCCATTGTTGTAATAGCCAGCGTGTTGGGCCAACATTGGCCCAACGTTGGCCCAATGAAAACATACATTTTCATTTCCATTGCAACAATGTAAAATTGTACACCAACATGTTGGGCCAACGTTATGCTGACTTTGGGCCAACGAAGTGTACAACATTGGGCCAACGTATGGTTGCTGTCTGGGTTGGTACAGGACAATAATCTTAAGCTACACTCAGCTTATTAGACACAATTGCTACGTTCATAGTATTATACCTCTACCTCTTGTAGTTTCAGAGAAGACTCGTTTTTATGGATTTTCCTATATAAACTCTTTGTAAATCAATGAACCCCAGGACCGGGCCATAATTGTCTACAGGTTCACAATTTGAGCAACATTGGTAGGGAACCATAAGCTTATACTACAAGCAAGCAGTAGACCTCTGGCTCTTGTTTTTTAGATAAGAGTTTTTAAAGATGTTTCGATATGACTCTCTGTAAATATATGACCCCTGGGGCGGAGCCAAATATGACTCCAGGGTCAAAATTTGCTAGTGGACCATAACCTTATGCTACATGCATATTATGAGACCTCTAGCTCTTACAGTTTTAGTGAAGATTTTTTTTTAAATTTTCTACATAACTCCATGTAAAACTGTTACCCCTCGGGGCTTGGCCATATTTGACCCCGTGGTCACCATTTTATAAATACATCGCAGGGGACCCCAAACTAATGATACATGATAAATATTAGACCAGTAACTAACTCTTGTAGCGAAAATATTTTTAAAGAAACCTGCTTTTGATTTAAAAGCGGGAGATAACTCTAATAACAGGAATTTCAGCTACCGTGCTCGCACTGCTATCATGGATTTTTGTTTCCCTAAAAGGTACTCAATAACATGGTACCAGTAATACTTTGTCGCTTGAGATGGTTACAAAAAAACCTGTATGGCTCATGGCCTATAGAAAGTTGCTGGTATCTATCACGCGATCTCTTTACATCCGTCGTTAGTAAACATGATATTTAATATTGCAATCTAATAAGTTGCATCTGTTTCCTCCTGTTGATAGGATGTGTAACACGTGTTGTTATTATTAATAATAACTATATTAACCGACATGTATTATATAAACAAGAGACACACGAGGCAATAGAAAAATAAGTATAGACGTCGAACAGGAAATGCAGGTTTCAAAGAACACATAAGCCCCAAAACACGCAAAAAGATAAACATGAATGTCAGTATTAATAAGGAATAAAGGCATATGACGTCACAAAAACGCTCTGCTGGTATATGGTCACCATTTGTTCAACTTAAGTTTGTGGAATGAAAAAAAATAATTTAGCATGCTAATCAGTTTGTTTGGGGACATTTGATCAATACATGCCAGCCAAATAAATAAGTACAAGATCGAAGATCACAATTCTAATCATTGTTATTTTATGCCCAAATACGAATAAGTTAAAAGATGAATACCTCACCGTAGTAAGATGGTTTATCTTCGGCTAGCATATATCATAATATACACATATTAACATTACAATTCAATTAAACCATTGCTATGATGGAGAACATTTTTTTCTATTCCCTTTAGGAAAAAAACACTTCCTCATTGATTTTAAAAGACCCTTATTCTAACCTCGTTCGAAAAGACTAGTGTAATTTTGCCATTTCTCATACAATTTTCCAATAGAATTTGTTCTGAAAGCTATTATTTTTTTGTGTTATATTGGTAGAGAACTGAGTTATTATACATGGTTAAACATGGTAATCTCTTATCTACCTGCAAAAGTAAATACATTTCTTGGCTACTAGTATAAGATGATTTAAGTATTATCTAGTGTAATATCTAAGAATATAATTTGACTTATATCTAATGTTAAATTATTAAGATGTCTGCACCGTTCTTTAAACCAGTTGCAAACACTTTTCCAAAAAGATTGCACATTTCTACAGTGCCAGAATAAATGAATTAATGATTCTGTGTCTGCATTACAGAAAGAGCATCTGTCATTGTTAATAATATTCATTTTAACAAGAAGTTTATTTGTTGCTAAGATACGGTGTAATAATCTTGTCTGTAACCAAATAAGTGCAGTGTCTTTTGTTATGTTAAAAGGGAGTAAAACTATATTTCTCCATTCTTCTTTTTTTCCCCTAAATTTTCTTGATTCCATTTTAATATGGCTTTTGGTTCAGATGTTTTTCTATTCAGAGTTTTGTAAATAGTTTTCACCCCTTGTCATCTTTCTTAATTAGATGTAGGACTAAATTTTGAATGGTGCAAACTATTTTATATTTATCTTTTGTTATTTCTAATATCGGCTAATTGTTGATTTTATTGCTATTATAACACGTTCATACTCAATAAAGTTTGAAAAATATCCATGTTTTTCTTAAAACAAGTCAAAAGACAGAAAATCAACATAATATTCCTAACTATATAATGTTTACTATATAAACAATTACTTCCAGTCTTAATTGTATCATTGAGAAAAACTGGTTCCATTAATATACAATTCCATGAATTTGGAGTAAGTTCTTTTTTTAACTGATTCAGTGCACTATATACATCATTCCAAAATGGGTTGTCTATCTTGTTCAGGTTTTGTCTATAAAGTTATATCAAAATTTAGCATGTGCCTTTTCAAAAGGGTACATAGTTTCAAAAAGGTGACACCATTTTGTATTGACCATGTTCTGTCTTCTTATCCAAGTGACCTTCAGGGATTTCATAAAATATTCTATATTTAACATATTTAGGCCCCCTTCACTATAAGGTGGATTTATAATGTCTCTTTTTATTCGGTCGACAGGACTATTCCATATATATTCATAAAATAGTGAGTTTAACTGTTTGATTAGTATTTTTGGTGGGTTTGGGATGGTCAATATGAGGTAACTGATTTTTGACAGAGCAAGGCTTTTTATCACAATGATTTTACCATATGGGGTGAGCCTTCTCATTGACCATCTAGATATAAGTTTTATTGATTTCTTTAATCTTATTATTATAGTTTAAAGTTATCATATCTGCCAGACTTGTTGAAAAAATGATTCCCAGTAGTTGCTTCGGTCCCAGTTTAATTGAGCCTCCGGGCATAATATATCATTACTTCCCTTTTTAGCTCCAAACCAGACAACTCTTGTTTTCTCAATGTTACATTTAAGACCAGAAATCTTTGCATAACATTTTAAAACCAATAATGTATGTTTTAATGACTTTTCAGAGCCATCTAATGTAAGACTGGTGTCGTCCGCATATTGATTTACCAGTAACTCAATACCATCTACCTTAATCCTGTCATATTTTTATTTGTTCTAATCACGATGGCCAGTACTTCCGCACATGCTACAAATATATAAGGAGACAAAGGGTCCCATTGTCTGCAACCTCTATGTATATTAAAAAAGGTGATGCATGGCCATTTACTACAACACATGCTTTAATATTATTATCCACCTTTTAATGGAATTGCAAAAATTAAAAAAACTAAGAACTTCATGAATAAAAGACCATGAGAGGGAGTCAAATGCTTTTTCAAAACCTATCATAAGTAACAGACCCACAATTTTTTTGTCTGCAAAATGAAAAAGGTCATAGATAGTTCTTGTGGTTTCACCCATAAAACGTCCTAAAATAAAACCTTTTTGATCTGGATCAATAATTAATGGTAAAAATGGTTTTATTCCGTTTGCTATACAAGCAGAACCATTTTTTATATGTAGTATTCAGTAGTGATATGGATCTCCAGTTTTTCAGTAACATTTCATCTTTATCCCCCTTTGGAATACATGTAATTACTCCTTCTTTTTGGGTGCTTGACAGTTCTTCTTTTTGGTAACCGACATTTAGGGATCTGACTACAAAGTGACCCAAATCCTTCCAAAAAATCTTAAAGAAATCTGCTGTATATCCGTCAGAACCTGGGGATTTATTGTTCTGGAATGCCTTTAATGATTGGCCGATTCTCCAGTAGGGTTTCTTTGCGGCGATAATACTTTGGGAAAGGTCTACGTAGTTCATGATAGAGAAAACCTTCCTGAAGAAATTTACTTGTAACAACTTGATTTGGATCATTAAAATCCTTCACATCGTTACATATGCCCTAGTAAAATGAATGAGCTGGGAGATATAAACCCCGTATTATGTAGCACGAGGTACGTCACATTAAATTAGATAGTTATAAGGATGTCAAATTTAGTCATCTCGTAAAGCATTCTCCCTGTCATGTATCTTGTGCAAGGTTATAGCCTCTAATATGACAAATTTATAAATCCAACAAGAAGAGTAGCATTCACAGAATACAGTCATTGCAACAAGTAGTACAACGCAACTATTTTACGACCTACAGCACGGCTTCCGCGAATTGTGTTCTTGTACAACTCACGCAATACCTATTTCGAATCTTAAGTAAGACTTTAGCAAGGCGTTTGATAGAGAAAATCACTTAAAATTAATATTTAAACTTCAACAAAATAGAGTCAATGGACCAACACTCCAGTGGATCACAGCATTCCTTACAGGAAAATCTCAGATGGTCTAAGTGAAAGGGAAACTTCGTCCGGTGTTCCTTCTATACATAAACAACCTTACAGTCAGATGGATTCTCATATTCACATGCCGACTTTTTGCTGACGACACAGCAGTATACATGACTATAGACAGCCCGACACATAGCACCGGACTTCAAGACGACCTCGACACCTTACAGAACTGGGAACGACAATGCATTGGGATATGGAATTCAGTACCAGTAAATGATAGGTTATACACATCACAAGGTCAAAGAAACACACAAACAATAACTACACACTCCATGGTCATACCCTCGAGTCAGTTTAACAGTGTGTATAAGCGTTTATTTATCCTCGCTGTATTGCACTAAGCATTTTAGCGAGCAGACCTCGGTTTAAAGTCTCATCCGAAGGACTGGTAAGGTAGGAAATACTTTCAGTTTAACACGCTAAATACTTGGCACTGGCATTTCGTCAAACCTAAGCTTGAATCATCATATACCAACGCAAAGAAAACACCTGGTATCATTAAAAGAAATTTCCCGGTTAGACATCAAGTCATCCGTGAGGCAGCCTACTATACACTGGTTTACTAAAAAATGTCTACTAGTTTGCTGCCTCACGGATGACTTGATGTCTAACCGCTAGACACTGGTACCTATTTTATTTAAACCTTAGGCTTAGCTCGAGTATATATGCGTGTACAGTATGGATAGAGCCGTCACATACAAATTAACACCCATCATATATAAATGGTCCAATGCAGGACCATAAGAAGGACACGCACGACTACATATGAAAGTGTAAGTGCCATGCATGACAAACTTGGATGGCGTACCCTGGAGCAGAGGAGAATTTAGTCTCGGCCAGCTAGGCCGTATCATGCATATGTCTTACTTGCAGCTATCGGTCTGGGCAGATCAATTAAAGCGCCCACTAGCGATTATCACAATTTATTCGCGCGTTTTTTTCTCGCGCATAAAGTCGATGTTTGCGTGACGTCATGTTGTAAATAGACGTACAACGTCAATTGTCGATGCATCAGTTAACTTTTTTAACGTCAATTGCTGCTTCTCATAAGTTAAAAATAAGAAATTATTGTTGAATTAACTTAAAAAGATAAATTTTGAAAGTCTCGTTGAATCTCTCAAAATCTCTCCAAAATCGCCCAAAACGAGAGGGCGATTTTAAACGACCTATTTTTCCCAAGCCCTGGTTCTGGATCCGTGTAGCATAGCGTAACGAAGAGATCAGAAGCGGGCCGGGTGACCGAGGCTAAGGGGAATTGATGTCGGACTAACTCTTCTGTATAAAATAGTTCACGGGCTAGTAGCCGTCTCAATGTCCACATACTTTCAGCGACCTGGCATAGCCTTCCCAGATATATACTAATGTCAATTTCCAGTTCCAGTGGAATAAACTGCCATCGAATATAGTTATGGTGCAACTGCCAGCCCTGAATCAGTTCAAGGTGGCAATGAGTTCTGTTTATCATGTTATGCCATCTAGAGATGAACACTGCTTTTACCCTGCTTTTACTACCCACTCCTCTATAATATGACACGTTCACACCTTTTCATCGACCTCATTTTAAGCTGTCCTGATTATCACATGCCGTTTACTTTTATGCTCACTAACTTGCACGGACGCGCAACTTCACAGCACCTCTAAGTAGGATGGTCAGGCAAACCCTAAACGTGGCCTAACCTAGACCTAATTGCAAAAGAAACTATTCCTTCTGTTTTGAGGTCCCACACAGGTATAGGTTTACATACTAAAAGTTGCCAATCGTTGCATTTTTCGAATTTGTAAAAAAAAGCTTGATCACTTAAAAAAATCTAAAATTCTTAAACAAGAAGAATTCTTGACCAAAATTTAAAATTCTAGAATTGTATTCCACCAATAACATTGTTTCATGGGAGAAGCAGAGAAGCAGAAATGTCAGGAATGGTCTACAAGCATGAATTTTGCTTATAATACGTAAAAGAAATATACAAAATCACAATGTTTATTGCTAAATCGCGTAGGACTTCTGGAGTCATATTTTCTAGTGATTAACCCTGTGAATGATACAATTATAAATTTATAGTTAACAATTTAATATTCCAATAATGTGTTAACCCTTTCGCCGCCAAATTTCAAATGTCGTCTACTAAAATTTGAATTTGAACCTTCCGGTAATATTTTATATAAAAACTGTTTTGGAAAACATTCTTACTGAGTGGCGGACATTGACCCTGGTCATCCTGCACATAGTGTGCATGTTTATCAAGGCCACTAGTAATCGCTTTTTCGGTTATGGCGCCGATTACCGTAAAAAGTCAAAAAAATCCACAAAGTAAACTTTCACGAAAGTCGTGAAAACAATACTGACGAACAAAGCTCGACAAACGAGCCACAGAGCTTCGCGCAAAGCGCGAAGCCCCGAAATTAAACAACACACATTTATATTATCACTACGCTTCGCGCAGCGAAGCCCCAAATTATTCATATTTACGACATTATGTCGACCGCGTTCTTCATGTCCGGAGTTTACATCATCCGGCCCACAGGAACTGGTCACTTTTAATTTTTGCCTTCTATTAATATGAATTTTAGGCACTGCCTAAGACCGAGCAGAGCTCTTAAAATTAATACCCACATGATATATCGGATATCATGTAAAATTTAACTTGTAAACCAAATGTTTTACTCTAAATAATTATTCTATATTGTTGTGAAAAAATACTAACCTATCTTATGTTTCTTGAATATAAAAACGCATAGAAAGCCACAAAACAAGTACTTAGTGACTTGGTAGAAGCCAGAGCAACACAAAATAAACCATGTATGGTACAACCAGACCAGCTTAGAGACAAACAAACTCGGTTTTATTGAGTCTGTTCATGAAAGGTAATGTAAAGTACAATATCGCTCACACCTCCTAGCACCGGCTTGAGCTATATTCCACTGTAAAGCCAAAAGATTGGGCTTGATGATCCCAAATGATCTGTAAGTAATAACACAACTGATTTGTAGTCGGGGCAACTTTTTACGGCCGCCACACAGCACTAAACAAACGCTAGTGTGAATGTCAGTAAATACAGTAAGTAATAACACAACTGATTTGTAGTCGGGGCACCTTTTTGCGGCCGCCACACAGCGTTAAACAAACACTAGTGTGAATGTCAATAATGATTTAGGTAGATGTCATCATAGGGTCCACAATCTGTCCGATCATCGCACAAAGAGGAAAGCATAGTGGTGAACTGTAAATGGGTCAACTACTAAATATGCAGTGCGTTGTAAAACGATAGGGTCATTTATATCCTCTTTTGATAAACTTTTAAACACGTTTAATAAAGATTGTCTACCGCCCTGGTTTTTTTTTTGTATTATATTTACACGAGCATATTTGTGTTTTACTTATATTGCCTATTGGTGCTGCCTTGTTGGTTAGAGATTAGATCATGGCGGGGATTTCTTTATTTACACTGTCCTGTTTTAATGGGATGACAGTAGGGTAAGTGTGAGGTTTGGTGCACCCTAGAACCGGTTTAAACCCCCAGTGGCCTTTGTTGCCACTGAAGTTCCAAGGCGGTAGCCCTATTGTCAACCCTTTTGTGTTTGTGATGTCGTTTGCATTTTTTATTACTTTTGCCTCCTCGTTTGTCTGTTTGCGTGTTTGAATGCTGCTTTCCCTGTCCGATATTTTTATATTTCTTGGAACGGTCAGTTGCAAAAAAAGGCCGCTGGTGGTTTAAAGCATAAGTCAGGTTGTGATTGTCCTTATCGCAGAAGAGTTCTTATATTACTTGTATGCAACTTGGCGGAAATCTGGCTTCCAAAGACATAATTTGAGGGCAGCCGGTTTTACGATCCAGATAATTGGCGATGTTGTAACATATCCAGTTAGTGCGTGTAGAATGGCAACACATTACGAGTTGCTTCAGTTTTTGTTTGTATATTCGAAACATTAGGGTGTGTGTGTGTGCGTGCGTGCGTGCGTGTGTGTGTTTGTGTGTGTGTGTTTATACCGGGCACATTCAAATCGCACCTAAACTAGTTTTGTGAGATCCAGTGCTTACATGGTAACAAAGCAATACTAATACTTAGGTATCTTCACCAACGACAACCGTTTCAAAGTTGGCAGAAGTTGTCACAGCAGTGTTTCACACTGTTAAAGACGATCAGCACCTTCTCGAGAAGCAAGTAGAACAGAAACTCCTCTTTCAGTGAAAAAATCACTACAAAATAGTTGGAATTTTGTTTATTTTCTGTGTTACTAAGGAACTTTTCTTTCATGGACTAAACGGTGTATCTAAGGAAATCTTGACTCCTGTTTTTACATGAGCCCTTTGTACGTCTTATGTGCGTAACATCGTTTGTGTTTGGTGCTGTATCCATCATAAACAAGGATGAACTTTTTTATATTTCTGAAGTAGATAATCTTTGTTCTGCACGCAACTGTCATGGAACGTACTACATTTCTTGCCAAGGAATCTTTTGTAATAATGAAACCTCCATCTATGACATACTGGATCGCTGGCGGTTTCGTTAAAGAAGAACATGTTTCATTTTGATAACAATTTCCCAGTTTCCAAATTAAGTCAGCCCTTTTTACGATATTGGCATTGGATGTGACTGTGTGCATAAACGGTAAAAAAATAATCAAAACAAACAAATAAAAATGTTTTTAAGGTCAGAGGAGGCTCGCATTATAGATCCACGGATGTGTAATTATCCCGATGCTTTCATACGTCCAGTAGCCCCTATTAATCGGTATAACCATCCCAGATATATACTACTGTCTTACTTTTAAACCTAAATTATTTTATTTAAAAATAGCTTCATGTTCCTCTGAATCAGTGCAAGGTGGGCAGTGGGTTCTGTCTAATAAACACTGTTTTATCCAGCTTATTCTACTCACTCATCTCAAAATTAACACTATCACATTGTATCACCCTCACTCTCAAACTGCTCTGCTTGCTCTATCACACTCTTACTTTTAGTATCATTAACTTGAAAATACTTGAAGTAAATTGAATTGGATTTTTCAGTCGCACCAACAGCTAAGGTCATATGTCGATTTATAGCTTCCGTTAATGACGGAAATCCCCATGTGCCCCTCCGGACAAGTTTCGTGCACTTGATGATACCTGAGTAGAACCACCGACTTTCCGCAAGCCAGCTGGATAGCTTCCTCACATAGCGATTCCTGGTCCCATGAGGACTCGAACACTCAGCCGTGAGGGAAAAGACACACACCTTTAAGAGATTGATGATGTATATGAAGAACGAAAACAAATGCACGTTAGCCTATGAATTGGGAGCATTTAAATTAGATACGTGTGCACATTTCATATGTTAAACTAAAACACATCATAATGTTTTTCACCTGTAATTGCAATCACTGGAACTCTTCCAGATCGCCTCTTTTCCTTGTAAAAATCAAGAAATTTGCATAGCGAAACCGTTCGCCGAACACCCTTTCTGCTTAAGGTGTTTAAGCCATGAATGGAAAGAGAACAGTGGAATGATTGAAACGTGTATACAACTCGTTATGATATATATGTTTAAAGGGATACATGTCACTCTTGACTTTTTAAAAACTCGCAGCGACTTTTTCATATAACTTGCACGTGTTCAATCTTTAAATAACTAACCCGCCAAATAACAGCAAAATTACACTACAAAACCGAATATCAAAACTCTTTCCAGGTGTTCAGGTCATATAATAATGAATATGTGCCGATAATAGTATAGAATTATCCATGGGTTTTTAAGATACTTGTGATTGAATATGCGTAAAATGAGTTGGTAACTGTTAATTCAATACTCCGGTTTTGGGATTTCTTCTGGCTGGTTAAATCCGTTTAAAATTGTGTCAATAGAGTTTGAATTTTCATAATATGTAGCATGGTGTTCTATGGTATCGCGGTACTTAAATATGTTGACGAAAATAATAAAGTGTATAAAATATGTAAATAAAACGGAAAAATAAATCCTTTCCGTGATCCTTCTATTAAATTGTTAAGATATAAAATTTAATCAACTTTACAAAATATAACAGAACTTGATTTGAAAAGAATGGTCCCATCATTGAGCTCATTATTTTTGAAGTTTCTATGATATCATGGTATGCAAACATTGTGTATCATGTATTTGTTAGAAACTGATATAAGATGCAATGAGTGACCATTTCCAGAAACATTATTGTATGACAGACTCATCAGAATACAAATTAATGAATGTTATATCATTGAAGGTAGTGGAAACTGCATTTATGGTGACTAGGGGTTTGGAATGTTTAAGATCATATGAAAATGATCCCTGTTTTTGCATGTTTTGGAAATATCCATTTATTTATAATAACATACTTATTTTTTTCAATTATTTTATTGTATGTATCACAGTGATATAAACACCTTGTTATCAGTAGGTTTACAAACTTTGTATATGTAACCGGGTACAGGTAAATGGTGAATAATCAATGCCTAACCGTATGTCCTCGATATCTGAGTGGTTAGAGCGCTGTTATGGTAAACCAGAGACCCTAGGATCGAGTCCCGGTTGAGGAACGATTTTTCAACACCAATTTAGGGGCTCGTCCGGGATCATCCGGAGAAACGCCAGCAGTGCTTCTCCTGTATAGTGTAAACTGCAGGGACAAATGTCGCTCTAACCACTGAGCTATCGAGGCACACGAGTTTGCAATCACGCCTCAACCGGGACTCGAACCAGGGTATCTGGCGTATCGTGCCAGCGCTCTAACCACGGCGCTATCGAGGACTTACGGTTAGAATCGATTATTCACCATTTACCTGTACCCGGTTACATACACCTCCACCAGACTGAAATTCGTCCCTGAATTTGTAATTATACACGAAAACCACTGCTGGTGTTTCTTAGGATGATCCCTGACTATAACAGATTGTGAAGAAATCACGCCTCAACCGGGACTCGAACAAGGGTATTTGGCTTATCGTGCCAGCGCTCTAACCACGGCGCTATCGAGGACTTACGGTTAGAATCGATTATTCACCATTTACCTGTAGCGAGTTACATACATATGTTGTAAAATTTGGCTTTTTTTGGCGAGATAGCTACTTTAATATTACTTATAGGAATTGTATTAAGCGAAATGTGTTTGCATATTATTAACAGTTGATAATATTACACCAATATATTTAAATCTATGGTAGATAAGAAGAAAAAGAGCTGTCAGAGGACAGCGTAGCTCGACTATTTCGAATTTTCAGAGAACAAGAAATGATACACCCTGTGTCAAGAAGGAAAACATTGGAATTTTCTTTAAATCAAGAGCTTCAGATTTTCTGTGATGACACGGAGGTAATTTCATAATAACCCTTTCAAAAGATACATAATGCAAATTTTATAAGTTGAAAAGTTGAAGAAAATATGTTAAAAGTATTATGTAAATGCATTTGACCTTTGACCACTTTGTGACCTTGACCTTTCATCCAATGATCTTGAACTCAATAGATACGATCATCGTCCCATTTATAATAAAGTAAGTAAGTTTGATGATGATTGGATAAAACATGTTGAAGTTATTTACATGTTAAGAAATGCGGACGTAAACGTTTACCTCATGCTAAGAGCCTATCAACACATAAATGCAATTTATGAACATGAACTTCGACCTATAGACCCCATAAGATCCTTCGAACAGTCGAGATAAAATATCAAATTATTTGTAAAGTTTGACCCAGGAGCTAGGTCCAAAAAGATGAGTAAGACGCCTAGGGTATACGCTGTTGGATGGTTGTATCCGTCTGTTAATGCCCAGTAAGTGTATATATGGTTATAGGGTAGGGATCTCAACGGTTTACAAGCTGTGACCCGGGGACTATGTCACCAGGGGTGGGGAAGGAGTGCAGGGTCTATGCTGGTTGGGTGGTTGTATCCGTCTGTTCATGCCGAGTAAGTGTATATATGGTTATAGGGTGGGGGATCTCAATGGTTTCAAAGTTATGATCGAGGGGCTATGTCCCCACGGGTGGGGAAGGTCTATGCTGGTTGGGTGGTTATATCTGTCTGTTTATGTCCTTAAGTGTATATATGGTTATAGGGTGGGGATCTCAATGGTTTCGAAGTTATGACCGAGGGGCTATGTCCCCAGGAGTGGCATATTTCACCTCTTGTGACCCCCGGGGCGGGTCAAATTCTGAACCCAGGGTCACCATTTGAGTAAACTTTGTAGAGGACTACTGGACGATGCTACATACAAAATATCTAAGCTGCAGCCCTTTTTGTTTCGGAGAAGAATATTTTGAAGTGTTTTTCCTATATACTTCTATGTAAAAATGAAATTTTTTACCAATTCAGGGGCCATAATTTTGTCAAAATGAATGGAAGAGTTATGGGGATTGTTGGATGAGGTACAAAATTGGATGTGAAATATTACTTTAAAATTTTAATGCAATAACTTGAGTAGTTTTGAAGTTATAAATCTATTGCACAAACACTTTAAGGTAAGATAAGACAATCAAAGGGCAATAACGTTGTCAAAATGGAAAGAAGAGTTATGGTGATTGTTGGATAAGGTACAAAATTTGAAGGGAGACATTAGTATAATGTTTTAATGCATTAGCTTGAGTGGTTTTAAAGTTATAAATATATTGCACAAAAACTTTAAGGTAAAGACATGACAATCAAAGGGCCATAACTTTGTCAAAATGCAAGGAAGAGTTATGAGGATTGTTGGATAAGTTGCAGAATTTGATGGGAAACATTAGTATAAAGTTTTAATGCAATAGCTTCAGTAGTATTGAAGTTATAAATCTATTGCACAAAAACCTTAAGGTGAAGCTAGGGACGCCGACGCCGACGCCAACGCCAACGCAGACGCCGACGCCGAGGTGAGTAGGATAGCTTTCACTATTCTTCGAATAGTCGAGCTAAAAATGATACCCCAAAATTTCATTTAATTATATGCAAACAGGTTTAATGTCAAAATGACACAGTAGTAATACATCGAGGTGCTAATTTAATAATAAAACTTCAAGATTGCCGTGTGTGCCTTTAAGTCAGAATATATTTCGTGAACTGAATTACCTCCCTTTTAATTGAATATCGTTTGAAATTAAAGTAACTGTAATTCGGCGTTAACATTGAATATTTCGAAAATTTCTTTTGCAAATCATTTGTAAGAACAAATTTAAAGATGAATAAAAGTCCAAATAAGACATCACAAACACAAAAGGGTTGACAAAAGGGCTACCGCCTAAGAACGGTCACTGGCAAAAAAAGCCGCTGCAGGTTTAAACCAGATTCTAAGGTGCACCAAACCTCACACTTACCATACTGTCAACCCAAAAAACGGGACAGTGTAAATCCCGGCCATGAACTATTCTCTAACCAATAAGGCATCATTAATGGGCAATACAAGTAAAACACAAAGATGCTCGTTTATATATAAATACAAAAAAATATAAATAGCTTAGAAAGCCACAAAGAAGGTACTCAGTGGTTTGGCAGAAGCCAGAGCATCACTGAGGGCACGACAAGACAAGACTGCAGATAAACAACAAACGTCATCGTCCTTTTGGGCTTTAGGTAGACGTAATCATAGGGTCCACAGCCTGTGCGGTTATCGCACAATCAAAGAGGAAAGCATAGTGACGATCTGTCAATGGGTCCACCACCAAGCATGCAGTGCGTTGCAAAGTCATAACCTCTTTTGATAAATATGTCATCCAGATACCGAGAGATGTCAATAAAGGCCTCAATAACATCTTCCTGGGTATCTGGTGAAAGACTCAACATGACATCTCTTTCATAGCAATATAAAAACTAATCTGCGACAAGTGGTGCACAGTTCGTACCAATAGGGATACGATTTGTCGTTGTGTTTAAATGAATGTTTTGAACAACACAACATGTTACGATTTGGTTGTATATACTAACATACTCGAAACGAAATATAGTGAAATAATCACCTACTTTGTAGTCAGTCTTCCCAGAACACATACCTTTACTACTTCCGTATCTCTAATGAAGTATGAAATACACACAACAATGATATTTTATTGATTTATTCTTAAGTGGGTACTTAGAAATTTTGACTAGTATATCGGATATTTTGCCAGCCTACTGCAAGAATCTTTGACATTTTTGCATTCCAAAGATTTAAATGTCCTATATTATTTATTTGTTCTTTAAAGCAATTCTAAAATAAAGGGTTACTTCTCGTATCTTAATAGTTTAATTTCAAGTGTCAACAAATCAAATGTGATTCTACGTTTCTAGTTATAAACTTGACAAGTTATATTCACGGTAAGTTAAGTATTGTAGTGTATTTATTGGCATTTGGCTGAGTAAACATCATTCTCCCTTACAGAGCATCACAACGGCATAGAATGTAAGACTGGGGACGTGTTGTAAAACATGCAAGTACCAACTTTTTTTGAGAATGAGTCTACACATAGTCAAGGTAGACAATGGCCTATATCGTCTTGCTTTAGACAGTAGGAGTTACTGTTCTTTTTTATTTGTTAATATTATCATTTGATTTGAATATCAAATATACAAACAGTTATATGCAGTACATGTATGAGAGCATTACAGTCTGCCCGCTCCTATTGATAAATATGACTTCATTAAATTATGGAAATGATTTAAATACCTTCCACCTGTAAATTCACAACATCAAAACTATTGTGTCACCCACATTTTGCACAGCATACATCAGAAAATATTATTAACTGCATTTCATCTTAATTTAATTGTACCATATGTATGTAAGGGGTACGTATAACTTGAGAACAGTTACTATTCTTGATAAGGGAAGGCTGTAGGACTGTGGCTAGTTCATGAGTCCATAGGCCTAAAAACAATATTATTAATATGTCTGTGATGATTCTATATATCTCCATGTAGCTTTTATATATATACTCCTCAAGATAAGTTAAGGACCGCAAGGATATTTCGGTTACACATAATGCGTAAGCAATGTTGCATTATATTGGAAATCGTCAGGTCTTCTGCATTAGATGAAAGAACAAAATGTTGATATACATTGTTCTGTTAATTAAAAAGAGTAGAGATTTTTGATAATTTCTAAAATTCATTCAATACTAAAAGTTTTAATATGTTTTGTCAATGTATTCATTACGTTTAATCACTACCAATAGAACTATGGACGAGAATTTTTATTTTTTTCCCGAATTGACTAATCTTATAGTGCGAATAATCAAACAAAGATAAGCGTATGGAGTTAATGGTGCATTTTCATTGACCGTCAGTATATTTAGCCTGTGTACCCCAACATATAACGCATTTAACCGTTACTGTTAATATTGTATTCTCCCATCTCGTATCTTAACTGTCTTAATAAATAAAATGATTTGTATTGGTGTACATGTCTTCTTCTGCTCAAACATACACACACCTGACTGTGTTCTCCGTGTTAAAGGGAATGTAGCGACACAGTCAAACATCTTTATTATTGAGAGTTCTGAAACATTTAAATAAGGATGAAACAATTATCAAAATCGGATGATAAACAAAGAAGATATGATCATTTGAAGTTTCCGTTGAAACGGATATGGAAGCGGCCATTTTGAGACCTATGACGTCACGGTTCTAAATGACCATATATGGAATATTTATAAATATGAACATTTACTGATTTATAGGGAAATTTTGACAGCAACTGTTTGAAAAATATGTAATACTTAATGGCAATAATGCTTATATGACCAGTAATTTCTTTTGCATTCATTTGGATGGATTTTCTTCATTTTAAACGATATTTATCAGTATTCCATCTATGGTAATATGGAATTATGATGTCATAGTTCTCCCACATCCGTTTTGGAACAACCTTTAAATAGTCATATATTTTTTGTTTATCATCCGATTTTTATAATTCTTTAATCTTTTTCCAAGTTTTTCAGAACTCTAATTTAACGAAGTTTTCTGATTATATGCAAGATAATAACGTAATCCAGTATTTGAATCACATACCACTCGCATGTAAAATAGTTGAAAATATGTTTGTTCAAGACGAAGTATGAAAATACAAATTATGATTAAAAAACAAATTGAACTGTATTCGTTATAAAATAAAATTTATTTAAAAATAGAACCTTTTTAGTTTTTCCATTACAAATATGACCCAATGTTCGCTCACAGCAAACTACGACGTCACAATTTCAACAAACATATCGCAGTTTACATGATATAAGAACAGAAGTAAACTATCTTTTGGAGACGTTTACGTTTTGTTTTATGAAATACATATCTCCTGGCCATGAAGCATACTGACTCGCCTCTAGTTTCGTTTTACCATTAGAGTCTCGAAAGGGAAGAAATCCTCGATTTCCCAAAATATCTACAATGTCTTTTCCAGATGGTCTGGTTTTATGCCAGTTAAATTCCATTTGTATTAGCCTTACATCTACTTCTTTGAAAAAAACTTTCTCCACCTTTCAAGACCGCCAGTTCTTGTGTTTCAACGTCCATTTTTATCACAACCGGATTTTCTTTAAACAGTTCTCTTATGTCGTCTAACTTTATCGTTCTACATATATCGTTTTCACCTTGCGCTGTCTGATTGGCAAACGATTTAATTGCCGTTCCACCAACGTTTCCCTCGTACTTCGTAAACGACATAACAGAGTAGTTGTCAGAAACTGCATTCCAAATTAAAGTCACCTTCTCGTGAATCTTTCCGAGATTCAAAGATTTTGAGAGCATACGAAGGTTTCCAGTCAGCGGATCCACGGAGACGACTCGTTTTGATAGTGTCGCAGCAGTTATTGTGTATGTACCTATATTGCATCCAAGATCAAGAAATTCCATTTTAGGATTTGATAATAAAATCTTCATTAAATTGTCGACCATACCTTTTTCAAACTGTCCAGAGTTAATGATAGAACCGGATATGTAGGCATCCGTCTTAAAATCGTAAACACAAATTGGAGTTCTAACATCGGAGTCCATTATTCTCAAAGGTACGCATTTCCCGTGAACTAAACTCTCATTTAGGTGATTACTAAGTGTGCGAACGCATTTCCCATTTCCTACCAGCTCCAAAGATGGAGCAATACCCGGCACGCACGGAAATGTATTGAAATCATTCAAAATTCCCGGCAATTCAACGAAAACATTATTCGTATTCGTACCATAGTCCTGTTTGGTTTTATCCAGATTCATTGGAAATCCCATCTGGCTTGCATTTATTTCCAGATCGTGATTTGTCAAAATACGCGTTTGGTAGAGCCAAATTATGCTGTACAAACAAAATAAAATACACAAATACACTTTGATTTGGCGAAGCATGTTAACTTATAATTTTAAGAAGTATTGGTGGTCGTTGTGCTATTAAGAATGAGTTGTCAGTGTTAAACATCAGTCGAGGCCAAGGCAGTACGATTGTATGTAGCCAATCCGCTCTCTGCGCTACTATGATATTGGATTTTAGTTCGCTTTTACTGATGCATGCTGCTTCAGTACAGGGTCATTCAATTGATAGATCCTGTTCAGTATAACACCAGTGTCAAAGCTATATTTCACCAAAATTGTAATACGTTAAGTATTGTGACGAAGCGCCGATACATCTCGCTTTTAATTAATTGGATAGTCAATATTCCATTGTAAACACAGAACCTACCAAATGTAAAACAGTGTTCCTAGCATACAATTATAGAAAATGAAACACAATTTTGGCATAGTCCAAGATAATGGGATTTGTCGATTATCGACATAAATACTTTTTTTTGATAATTTACTTGAGTTTGTGGCCACCCTGCTGCACAGTTTGTGGCCATCCTGAGTTTTGTCTATTTTACAACGGAGTAATTTGTACGCTTTACCGTATATCCGGTATTTTCCATGTCACGAGTAGACAGCTGGCTGTGTATTAATACGGGAGACTAAAATCAAAATTATAAGCATTGAAAAACAAATGAAAACAAATAAACAATGTGTGTTACATTCTTGTCGATTGAAACACCTTTCCTTAACATGAAAGGGGTGACCAGGCACAATTAATGTATGATTTAAATACCATTACGTTGTCCCGCACTAATTGCATTAAGTGATGGGAAAGCTTATATTAACGGGATTTTATAATACATATTTCGACAATAAAACATGTTTAAAAACATTTTTTACTGAAACAAATGCGATAAGATATTTAACATTACCTATTAAATGTACAATTTTACAATATGCAAACAGTTTAAGCCGAAATTAAGTTTATATTTCATATCCCATCTAACCCCGTTTTTGCTTACTCTGACCACGTATTGATAAAGTATACGATATGTCTGTATCCGAAAATACCGAAATGCTTAGGGACCAGGCAATATTTATCGGGGGTTGGGACCGGTGCAAATGAAAATGTTATATAAAAAAAAACTGTACGTCCCATGGCAAGCAAACGAAAAAAAAGGTATCGTCCCATGGTTTGTCGTGACAAAAAAAGTACCTGTCCCATGCCATTTTGCACCATTTCCAATGCCCAGATAAATATTGCCAGTGCCTGATCCATAAGCACACTCCTTACCAAGCTTGCAGCGAACAATTTTGTTCACCATAACAATTCTTAATTGTTCGCCAATGTTCGCCACTAGCGGTGATGTTGCCGCAAACATTATGGTAATCTTTGGCGAATTTACCGCAAACTCGCCAAAAAGCTATACATTCGCCAGAAACATTTTTTTTTATCTGGAACGTTCACCATAACATCACCACAAACTTACTTGCATGTTTTTTTGTTTGACACAACATTGCGACACATTTTACCAATCAGATTATATTTTTTTTATTGCACGCCGTAACATCTCCACAATCTTTTAAATTCAGATTTGCCGTTTTTTTATTCACAGAACATCACGACAAACTTTTCCATTCTGATCTGCTGTATCTGCTGTATCTGAAGACTCTGTTAGCCAAAACATCATCGCAAAACTTAGACTTTATACAGAATTTTATTATTTCCAATTATTTACTACTAAAGTGAAATTTGCATTTTATGTCAAAAGGACGTACCACTAAAGTAATTTAGCCAAGTGTAATCTTTTTCGTGGAACCTTATTTTTAAATATTTATTTAATTGTGTTCATTGAAAGAACATTTTTAAATACCAAACACCATGATAACTCCAGCATTTAAAACCAGAACAATTAAAATTGTATCCCAAGTGCAAAATAATATGATTAGTATGACCTCAATATGTAGATGTGTGTAGATATACGTTTGTTGGTTTGTCTAGGATCTGGTGCTGATTCTAAGATATCCAGGCACCTCCAGGCACCTCCAGGCACGATTGGTGCCTATTGGACTGCTACAGTTAGTACATGTCCATGAAAATGGAAGTAATGCAGAAATGACAGCACACATCTCCATGAAAATAGGAGTAATGCAGAAATGACAGCGCTCGACATCTCCATTAAAATGGGAGTAATGCAGAAATGACAGCGTTCGACATCTTCATAAAAATTGGAGTAATGCAGAAATGACTGCAATCGACATCTCCATGAACATGGGAGTAATGCAAAAATGACAGTGTTCGGCATCTTCATAAAAATGGGAGTAATGCAGAAATGACAGTGCTCGACATCTCCATGAAAATGGGAGTAATGCAAAAATGACAGTGTTCGACATCTTCATAAAAATGGGAGTAATGCAGGAATGACTGCACTCGACATCTCCATGCAAATGGGAGTAATGCAGAATGACAGCGCTCAACATCTCCATGAAATGAAAGTAATGCAGAAATGACAGTGCTCGACATCTCCATTAAAATGGGAGTAATATAGGAATGACAGCACTCAACATCTCCATGCAAATGGGAGTAATGTAGGAATGACAGCACACGACATCTCCATTAAAATGGGAGTCATTTGGAATGACAGCGCTCGATATCTCCATGAAAATGAGAGTAATGTAGAAATGACAGTGCTCAACATCTCCAGGCAAATGGGAGTAATGTAGGAATGGCAGCACTTGACATCTCCGTTAAAATGGGAGTAATGCGGAATGACAGCGCTCAACATCTCCATGAAAATGAGAGTAATGCAGAAATGACAGTGCTCGACATCTCCATGAAAACGGAAGTTAATGCAGGATTGACAGCGATCGACATCTCCATTAAAATGGGAGAAATTCAGAAATGACAGTGCTCGACATCTCCATTAAAATGGAAGTAATGCGGAATGACAGCCCTCAACATCTCCAAGAAAATGAGAGTAATGCAGAAATGACAGTGCTCGATTTATTTTATTTAAATATAGTGAATTTAATTAAATTGTTTTACATTTAATAAAATGAAGGTCCATTTATTTAGAATTCACAAACAATTATTTAAATCAAAACTATTAAGTTAAATCGTATGGATATATTTAAATCGTGAGGATATAATCTAAATCGTAAAGATATACTTTAAATCGAGAGCATTTATTTAAAAATGTTATAGAGCTAAATATTTTTATTTCTTTTAAAAACAGCGCACCATTGTTCTATTTCATAATTTCAGTCCATTATTTATTTTGAAAAACATCAGCAGAACATTGCAGAGAATGTTTTTTATGCAAATGAAGTTTGCTGCAAAGTGTTTTACTATGTAAATGAGGTCTGCGGCAAAGTAGCAGCAAACATCGCCAAAACATCGCCAGAAGATTAAAGCTAAAAGTGTTATGCAAATGAAGTGTGCTGAGAAGTTGCCGCACATTTTTACTATGCAAATGAGATCTGCGGTAAAGTTGCGGTGAATATCACCAGAACCTCATTTGCATATTTGTTTGTTGCAACTGTGCCGCATTCTTCATTTGCATGGTAAAAGTGCACCGCAACTTCGCCGCAAACTTGTCTGCCGCAGCTTTGCAGCAATGTTTGCCGCGACAGAAGCCTATATTTTTGGTAAGGGGACCTTTTTGGTAAGGGGACCTGTTATGGTCTAAGATCACTGCTTCAATATTTGTAATTATTTAAAGTTTTTGGGGGGGGGGGGGGGGGGGGGAGAAGAATTTGACTTTAAAAAAAAAGTACGTCCCATGGCAAGCTAGCGGAAAAAAAAGTATCGTCCCATGGTTTGTCGCGACAAAAAAGTACCTGTCCCGTGCCAATTTGCACCGGTCCCAACCCCCCAATAAATATTGCCTGGTCCCTTAGCGAAACACACTAAACATGCTAAAGAAACCGGTATACTATATCGCTATCTTATATAAAATAATATAATTAATATTAATAATGATGAAACAAGATCTAGCCGAGTCGTCTAGTTACCCAGACCAGACTACTTCCTTAACAATAATAAACGTACGGATCCTGCGGTCTACTTCAGTGCATATGAAACTGAACACAGAACACATTATGACGGCTGACGCCCGGCCCATAAGGACCCAAACTCGTCGATAGTGTTACCAACTCAAGGGACAAATTCTACCATCACTTTTTGAAAAGAACAATGCATATATGTTACATATTCCATGACGGCAATCTGGAACAGGTAGCGTATTAGTTCAGCATTTGAACGTTGTAACAGTTAACATCTCCGACTGACTGTGTGGAGGAAGGCACGAACGATAACTCTACGTCACGTGACGTGACTAGTAGCGTATATAAACAAATCGAACATTAATAGGTTATCATTGTAGCCCTTTCATAACAGTGTTTGGTGTTCCTTTTTGAATGTCATGCTTGTGTGAGTAAGTATTGAGGTACTTTTTAAAGATGCAATACAGTTTATAATTTATTTAGTCATATAAAGAGTAAATAAGCTAATTCAGGCTCACCAACACAAAAGGGTTATATGGCTCCAACAGGAATGAACATTCCAGGCTCACTCTCCATTTACATCTAGATGAAAATATGCAGAATGTGCCTAGAACCTTCTCATCTGCAGAACTGCAGAGCTGCTGCAAATTCTCTAGTACTAAACGCTCCACCTAGGATTGGGACTCTCAGTAAACATCAAGCCTACTTTTGCGCACGCAAGTGCAACTGGAATGACTATTACCTAAACAAGATCATGTATTGCCAATGAAGAGAGAGAAAGATCTGCCCGATTTACATCCCATCCGACGGGCGAGGATAAGGAAAAGTGTCTTGTATTACAAATACCTAGAAATAAACAGTTTATCCGTACTTTTCTTTTTCTTTGTTTGCCCTGAGTTGAAAATGCAGTGGTATACTTTGTGATTTGTAACCGGAGGCCCCGGGTTCAATCCTCCGTGGTGCCACTGAGTTCCGTCGGTGTGTTCTTGGGCAAGACACTTTTCCTCAGCCTCGTTCGTCGGATGGGGACGTAAACCGGGCGGTCTCGTGTATCGGTCTATCATCCGAGCACGTTAAAGAACCATAGGAATCTATTCGATAATAAGAGTAGGGCAGGTTTCCGGATTCCTATGTATCCTTCCCCTCTCTCTGGGGCGGCTCTAAATAACCTGTACTGTGTTGATGAGCCGTTAAACAACATTCAATTAATTCATGCGATTTGTAAACATGGGTAAGTCTTTATAATGAAATACCTTATCAAAAGTCACATTCTTTATATACTGCAGTTAGCTTAAAGGGAGTACATCATAATTGGTAATTCTTTTAGAATTGTTCAAACAAATTATTTCTGTAATAAATTGAGAAAACTGAACTAAATGAGCCATAAGTACCAAAGAAAATTACACCGAACATATAAAATAAAATACCTAAATATGGTATTTCCTAACTATGGTTACGCGCCAGGGATAGCTGTTTTAAAATTGCGAGGTGAAAAATCGCAACGTCTTGCAAAGAGAGCATCATGTGTCAATATTGCCGCAATGTTCACGTTTGACAGCTATTTATAACCTAGTGATTACTCCAGGCTTAATAAGAGTTCCTGTAATTTATAATTAATAATTATTGCGCTGTAGTATAGGAAACTTTTAATGTTCTATCTATATCTCAGAGCCATTTCACAATTTAATTTAGAATTTTCATAGCTTTTTAAAGTTTGCTTCCAAAGCCTGATGTACTTCGTTTAAAACCAAATTTGAAGTGATTTTATTGAAACTGTACAACTTCAAGCCATAAACAAGTGAATCCACTGGCCTTGTCTAAAAGTGCTCACATGAACACTATTTGAACAAACTAGGTAGAGGATCATAAGCTTATGATACATGCGAAATATTATTTAGCTTTTGAAGTATCAGAGAAGATGTTTTAATAGGTTAGCCTATATAACTCAACGTAATAGTGTGACTACCGGTTCCGAACCAAACTTTATTACATGTTCGATTCCAGGGTCATCATTTAAATAATTTCCCAGATAGCAAAGAAATATAAAAATATCGGACAATGAAAGCAGCATTCAAGGACGACAGTCAATCACAAAACACAAAAACAAACACGCAAACAGACAAACGAGAAGGCAAAAGTAATAAAAAATACAAATGACATCACAAACACAAAAGGGTTGACAATAGGGCTACCGCCTTGGAACGGTCAGTGGCAACAAAGGCCACTAGCAAGCCTACATTGGGCCAACGTTGGCTAATGGTTGTACGATTGGTTCAACGTTAGCGTTGGTTGTACACCGTTGGACCAGTGTTGGGCCAGCGTTGTAAAAGGTCTCACACCTCTAGTATCTCCCCTGAAAGCTCTAGAGACAAAAGGAAAACAGAAAATCTACCTTTTTCTCAATTTTAGTCAGTTTTTCATTTAAAAAATAAAGTTTTCTTTGCTTTAGCACACATCTGCAGTGTAAAAGACATGATGTAGAACATTCCATGTTGATATGAGGTTTCATTCAAATTTCAGAAGTGTTTGACCTAAGCACCACATATTCAGCTAGACAGCTGATGAATTTTGTATTTTCCATAGTGGTCACATAAACATGAGCGAGAAGAAAAAACTGACTAATGTATGTATTTTATTGTTTTAAATTACTGGTCTTGGCTATACTGAAGATATTAAACCAACAATAATGTCTGCTGCCCGGCTTTGAAGCTCAGATGTTGGAAAATGCTGTACAGTAATCCTATGGGAAATTAACTGAAGTTTGAGACCAAAGATAACATCAGTGTGTTTACGTTGGGCCATTGTTGTGCCAAGAAAGCCCTTACGGCGTTGGCAAGACGTTGGTCAAAATCTTTCGGCCAACCAAATAAGGACTATTATTAGCATTTAGAACATGATATTCATTTCCGGTAATCATCTTCAATGCCATGTTTTGCTCGTCACCATTCCCCTTTCCAACCCGATAAAGGATTGTAAAGCCTCATTCATTCTGTTTATCATTTCTGAATAAGTGTATGATTATTATTTTTCATATATATTTTAATAAATCTATCATTTAATTTCTGCTCAAACCTTTTTTTCAATGCTCATTTCATTATTCTATATTTATTAATGCCTCGCTAACTTTCTTTTTTTCTTGTTATATGATACTCTAGGTTAGTCTAGTTTTAGATTATATAAATCATTATAATATGTTCTTGTATATATTTACTTTTTTATTTTCCCGTTTTCGGACATTGGTTGATTTACATATTATTACTTTAATAAAGCCACTCCAAATTATGAACATAAATGTGTATATCTGTCCACTAAAGCCGATGAAAACAACTCTTCTATTTTTAATAATCATATCAAATCTATATTGAATTATTTCTCATGTAATAAATCTTCTTTTTCCGTAAATGCTTTAATAAATTCTGTAAAACTTCGTCTGAGAGATAATTACAGAAAATATTTTTTATCTTAGCATAAAAAATCCTGATTCAAAACTAAGAATTTATTGCTTATTTAAATAGTACTACTACCTGGACAATTATATTTCACTTAATGCTAAAAATGAATTAGTCCATCAACTAGTCAGGTTTATAATTTCAAATCACTGTTTGGAAATTGAAAAAGGACGTTTTTCAAGTAAAAAAAAACGGTGGAAAATATCATAATACCCAGTATCCGAAAG
This sequence comes from Cyrtodaria siliqua, assembly GCA_037043455.1. Lineage (NCBI taxonomy): Eukaryota > Metazoa > Mollusca > Bivalvia > Adapedonta > Hiatellidae > Cyrtodaria > Cyrtodaria siliqua. The sequence continues at coordinate 50,875 of JAWPHD010002653.1, read as the reverse complement.
AATTTGTAAATTATGTAATGATAAATTAGTGGAAGATGAAATGCACTTTATATGTTACTTGCCCTTTATATCATGATCTCAAATGATTTTTATTTGAACACATCTGACTTTATCCCCGGATTTACGACATTCAATGATAAAGATAAATGCTTATATCTACTAACTTCTAAAGATATAGAAATTCTTCAACATTGTATTAAATGTGTCAGTAACTGTTTCAGTTTAAGAAAAGAAACATTGTCAAAGTCCAACGTCTAGTTATGACATGTATCATTCTTTATAACTATCTTGTTGCCAGTCTATCATATTTTTTATTTACTTCGATACTGTCCGGATACCTAATGGAAATATACAAACATTTTGTTTATTCCTCGGGATATAATTTTGCATAACTATTTGTATTTATCAAATGTTTTGTACAATTTTTGTAATGTATTCAGCCATGGTACTATGTTTAGTGCTCATTACCGATTACAAGTTTGACATTGACCTTGACCTTTGATCTAGGTCAGTGCTTTGGCCGCCTAGCTGCACGAATGTTCATTTGGTCAGAGCAGTTTGGAAAAAGGAACACTGAATTCTGGATTAATTTTCGATTTTCAATAAAATCAACGAGTTTTTATGGAAGACGGATGCGGCAATTTCGACTTTGCGACTTTTCGCCCTGTTAATAACCCTTTCCATAAGGCGGGAATTCGCAAACACGAAAAAGTCGCAAAACCCGAAAAGTCGCAAACCCGAAGGCGAAATTTCGACTCACAAATTCGCAAACCCGACATTGTAAAATTTCGACTTTTCGCCTTTTCATATTTGCGACTTTTCGGGTTTGCGACTTTTCGCCTCGAGATATAGTCCGGACAAGTTTATATGTAGGGCCCATCTATATTTATAGCAAAGAAAAAGGACCACCTGGCCTTCAGAATAACTTCTTTATTATTTAACCGAAGTAGTAAACGCATATATCATTAGAAAGCGTTGACCATGTACTTTCTAAAACAGTACAGATATCTAAACAAATTTAATTCGGACGCGAAATAAGGGATTAAATGAATGCAGCGGCATACATCCACCAGAATCACAAATTTGACCTATCTTGATCGCGGAAAACACCTGGCTAGGATTTATTTAGTACAGCTTTGATCTGTAATAACTTGAAATATTTATTTAGCTGAAGATAACTACTTTCCAAAACGGTGAGGAAAAAATAAATCGTGTATTTGGGCAAAGTTATTAGCTGTATATATACATGCTGAACTGTGTTTTCTTTAACGCGTTTCGGAACCCCTGGCCCCCAAAATAGTTTTATGAAGTACTTGAGAGATATTATTTGGGTTGTATATATATTATAAAGCCTATGGTATGTAGTTTATCCGAATTTAAACATGAATAGTGTGTGTGTATAAATGAAAAGAGTTGAATTGCTGAGCAAAGATAGTTGTGTTTGTTAAATGTGTATGTACATAGGGTCCCATCTGGACGTTTATTGTTAACTCGTTATTGTGTATATGCCGTTTGAACAACTCCACGAAAGACAATTTAAGTGGTTTACGCTAGATTTATGGAAATATCCAATGGAACGGGGGGGCCCTATATGAGTTGTCACCCCAAAAGGAACATAATGTTTTGTCACGCTTTACAAGGTCGTCAAAAAGGCCCGGTTATCCGCATTTGCAGTAGATTGTATTTATTGTTGATTCGCAGACTGGCATTTTCAGCATTTTCCTAACTTTCGGAAACAATGAGCATACATTTGGTTCCCGGTTCCAGTTCCCATTTCCCAGCTCACAGCTCCTTATTACAATCGAATTGGGAACCTGGAAACTGGAAACTATGTTCCCAGTTCCCAGTTCTCGATTCGACCCAGTGACACAATGAATAATATCACCTTGATTTTCATATTGCACATATCGCAGTTATTTGAAAACGACATGGGATGTTATAAAATCGGCAAAATGAAAAAGTAGGATGTTATTTCAGAGTTATGTGTCCGAAATATCAATTACTATGATACTTTACAATTTCCGCATAATTTCAGTAGGCTTGAACACGCACAGACACCAGTTCCTTATTCGCACCGAGACGTAAATAAATCTATAATACTGATATTCACATCTTCGCTCCAGAGACAATTAAAATCAACGATTAGCGGTGTTACATTATTTTAATAAATGGTGTTTTGTGTCACGTGACCTTTAATTGCGCAATGAACAATGGTGAAATGGCATTACATTATGATTCTTAATCTTGTCTTGCAATGCCATGTTAAGATTATGAAGATTATGTTTAAAGGGACCGGATCTGAGGGAGTGATTGGTGTCATGAAAACACTCATAGTGTGCATCAGCTTCATATGATAGTGTGTATATGCATTATATTAAGGCGCGTGTTACTATTGTTTATGAAAACGTTTGGTCTGGAAATGTCTATGACTCAGCTGGTTGTTGTTGCTGAATCATAAATAATAATTTTAAATTGGGTTTATATTGCTAATAGTTGTAGATATAACTCAAATAAATATGTCGATTACAGCACAAGCATCATTTAGAGTCTTATCATGTGAATGAATATTATATTAATGTTTTACACCACAAAACTAGCCGAGTCGTCCAGTTGTCCAGACCGAGCTTAGGCATTAACAACAATTAAATCGCATGGAGCACTTTAGTGCTTAATAAACGCAATGGCACAATAGATCCTCACTGCACCACAAACAAAGAGCAAAGTAACTACACAATGAAAAGGACAATACACAACACAGAGAGTGAAGACCGGGTTACCGACTTGACCTGTTAGGCTCACATACAAATGTAATCGATCATAATCTGGACAACCTCATCACCTCGGCCTTATACTCTTGGTTTTGCCAAAGCAATGCAGGTGGTGCGATTCCCAGGCGTGGCGTAAATGATACATGGTATTTATAATATGCTATTGAGCCGCCATAAATAATATTGAATAGTAATGAAAAAGTTAAAATAGCGGACAAAACAACCACTTCGCCGCTTCAGAGTTTCTGCAGACATAAAGCTTAGCTTTTTTTATTTTTTTTCCGACAAAAAGCGTCGCGCGGACATAAGTCGAGTCACTGCATACAAAAATCACTGTGCAGACAAAAAGCGCCCCTTTTTCAGAGGTTAATGCAAACAAACAAGTGGCCAAAAAGCGTCACTTTTTCAGTTTTTTGCGAACAAAAAGCGCTGCGCGGACAAATAGCGTTTATATTTTCTCTTTTTTTCTGCAGACAAAATGCGCTGTGCGGATAAAAAGTGTCACTTTTTCAAATTGTGTGGGGACAAAAAGCACTGCAGACAGAAAGCACCGCGCTGACAGAAAAACTGTCAAAACACTCGTTGGCTGCTATTACGACAATGCCATCATGCAATTTATAATGTGTTAATTCAGTTGATGTAGCATATAATGAAAATAAACACACATAAATAGTTCAGGTTCACCCATTTTCGGCAAACATGCTTAATTATGTACTGTAATTATGTTGAATGCATTTTAACGGCATAATAGAAATATTTACTTAATTGTTTCAAACTATGTTTAGATTGCTTTGACATAAGAGAATCCAATTTATTTATTGTTGGCAATCTGCAGAATTTATTTCAAAATTAGAGTAATACACGGATACTAAACATTTATTCTACCTCTTTTTGGAAACGAGAGTCAATGACACTTCCGAGGTAGATACAAGGACAAAACACACACAAAAACAACAGAGGGTGAGTTCAACTCTTTATTTTTCATTATTTCATAAATCGAACGGGTTTATTTAAAAAAATTGGAAATGCTATTCCAGTTATATTTGTTCAAACCACATGTTCATGTTGCAAACATATTGCCAATTATTGTTTACTTTTTCGCCTAGGTATGTTATACTTGTGGGAGGTATTTGTGTTTTCTTCGGCATATCGCAATTGTCGGTGCATATTTGTATCTATTCATGAAAGTCAGTTGTGTGTATACGTGGAGATAAAAAGCCCATCATGTATTCATTACAGTAGAACTTATTATGAGAAACAGAGCATAACTGATTTAAGGTCAATGTTTGGGTAAGTTATGTCAATCAGGCCATAGCAAATAGATGTCTAAAGACATTTTTTAATTTGCGCAGCCTTTATTAGAAGTTGTAAAGAGATGACACCCCCATCCCCATCCGCCGCCACTCACACACACAAACACACACACACATACACACACACACATACACACACTCGGTCCGGCGTGTCTACGGCGTGATCCACTCCCATATATATGCATATATCAGTATACATTCTTACATATTGAAAATAATATTCTGATTGAGATAACATTTATATTTTAAGATCCGACATCAATATGTGTAACAGCTCGTTGTGATATAAATATATATATATATATTATAAATAAATTTCAAATGCCAGGGCTGATCTTAATCATACATCTTCATCATGAAAATGCATGCATACTTATGCAAACAACTGTTCATTTGACGATTTACATCATTGACAAATGAATCGCTAATCCCAGAGGCGCTTATCTTAATCAGAATCTTCATCAAGAATATACATGCATAATTATTCACACGGGTGTGCATACACTGAAACATGACTAACTAGCCTGTCCTGGCTTGGCCTGACCTAATATTAGTTGGTCCCTTGGGACTAGTTTAAGTCAGGCTAAATGGTCATTGCTTCAACCCTGGGCTTAATGTTTGAGTATCCAACTTCATCTATGTTGTTTCTAGATGGTCAGTGGATAACATGTCTCATGGGACAATTCAGCTGTACTGAGGATGTTAGGAATTGTAAACCTTGTGAGGGTCATTCTGAAGTATTAAATGGATAGTTAGCATGTTGAAACAACACGTGTTTGTCTTAAGATGATGAAATGCAACCAGTTTATGATAAATTATAAGGAAAACTTATTTTATTAAGGTGAAATACCAAAAATCACATGTATTAATGGAAACAAATATAATTTCTAAACAAATAACTTAAAAACTTGTAACAAGCACATATCGTCCCATCAACGCAATAATTCCGTAAGAGACATGTTTTCAGAAAATCACTTTTTTTCATAAATGGGTCTCTCACATTGAGATGCATGTTCTATCAAAAGATTAGAGTTGATTTGGCACTTTTCGGGATTTTATTTCATTAGATGCACAACTCACTATCTACAGTCATGAAAAAGTTCAATGCAACAACTCAATAACTGCTCTTACGGAGTTGTTGCATTGAATGTTTCAATGCAAAAACTCTGTAAGTGCACTAACAATAACTCTGTAAATGCACTTACTGAGTGATTGCATTCAATTAATCTGAGTATCATGACTTATGACAAGACAGTGATGTCACTAAATTAATATGATGTCATAATTTTTTTTAATGATTATTTAGCCTATAAAATATATATTATTCATACAAAAAAGGAAACGTTTACAATTTCCCCCAAAATAAAACTTTAATCACTGATCAACACAGGTTGATATTGAGAACTCTAAAACCATAGATTAAGAAGAAAATATACTAACTTTTAGTGTGAAATTTTAGTGTGATTATTAAGATTAAGATATATTTGAGCAATTTACATCTTTACAACGGAACTGTTAATTAGAAATTGACAAAAATATTTGTCATTTTGTTTTTATCAATATAAATATGAATGCCCGTGTTTTATCTTTCCTAATAGAATACTATACTAGATATTGGTTTTATCCTTATTGAATAATAGAATATAATTTCCTATTTGATATTCTATCCTAATAGAAATAATTATACCTGTTTTATTATGTCAATGCTATCCAGAATATTACATTCCTGTGAGAGTGAATATTACCTGAGAAAAATAACGTCAACCAAGGTGGAGCCGATGTAGATTATTTCTTTCTGAAGGTTGAATCTCACAGGAATGTAATATTTATTTTATTATACTGAAAAAAAAATTGGTTCTTCTAAATATTCTTTTAAAATAAACATTACAAAGATTGTTTTTACACTTTAATCAACAGTAAAAGCAAAGATTATAATTTTATATGTAGATGTTCTACGCAAAGTAAGAATATGGACGATTCCGGAATTGCTCTGCGCAAAAGTAAGAATTCTTACTTTGCGCAACGATTCCGGAATTGCGCAGGACTATTCCGGAATTGCGCAAGGGGTTAAAATATATAAAGCATACATAAAGTGCCTCTGCGCAATTTGAGAATGTTCTGCGCAAAGTAAGAATTTGTGTTGGGATCTGAAATTTTGAAACCTATTTATTTTCATTTTCATCTGCTTATTTGCTTTATCCATCTGTGACGAAAATATAAATGTGTTTCATATTTTAGTATCGTGTATGATTTACATGAACTTAATTATTAACAAATATACATAACATATACATTGAGTTTTTTCTAAACGAGCGCTCATCATTTGTGTGCATGTAACAGTGTATTTAGCGGGCAATAGTGAAAGTGTTTCATGGTCCATCTATGGAAATTCAGCATGTTCAACATTGCGCTTAAGACTTTTTGATTCATTTGTGTGCATATAATGGTGTAGCGGGTAATAGGGGGAAATGTTTCAAAGTCCGTTTATGGGAATTTAACAGTTTTACTTGAAGTAGGTATGATAACAGAAAATAATTACCAGTGTTTTTTAATATCTACTTCATAGAAAAGAACTACCTGTATGCTATCCAATCTCATAGAAAAGAAATGTGCATGTGTTTATTGTGTCTGTGTAATATAATTAGTCCTGTTACAAACAAATTGTAATTTAAATTGGTTTAGTGGCATCAAACTTTGTATAGGTGATGGTGAGGATTGTGAAAATCTACTTAAGAACTGAGGTCAAATTATTTATTATTGATAAACCAATTACTCAGACATTAAGACAAGTCATATCAGTATTTGTTTTGACCTGCAACAAGTGTTGTACGTGTCTACCCCATGATGCATGCTATGCATCAAGTTTATACTCCGCGCCCAAGTTAAGCAACTTTAACTTAACCATTTACTCTATGGGGTCAGATGATGGCTTTTAATATATTTGGAATGAAATAATTGCAAAATGGGAATCCTCTGAGGTGTTTATATGCTTTTGGAAGCAATGGCTGCTACCAAAATAAAGACTGTTACACTGTACTCTTTTAACTGTTTTGTGGAGCGCTGATCTAGTGGTAGAGCATTGGACCCTTGCCCGAAAAGTCAAGGGTTCCGCGTCCGACATGCCTTCAAAAGAGCCGCTACTTTCCGACATCCCTTAATTCACCCGACATCCCTTTATTGATCTGCCGACACACGTTATTTCCAGCAGATTGTGTACTGTGTTGTTTTCACAACTCGCGTCTGTTTTCACATATTCGGGTTGCTTATGCTGCGGACAAATTAGTGATTATGTGCGATTGTTTGTGATGTGGTAATCTGTTAATCTGTTATCGCCGCGGGTGATTTATGATTGGATTAAACGACTACCGATTGTCAATTAACACTAGTTTAACAGCATAATTAAAGAAAGTTTAGGCAAACCAAAACGAATTACCAATGATGTAAGCGCTTCTTGTTTTTGTCAATCATAGACGTGATGATAATTGGATTAAATTATTACTCGTTACTTGAGCAGTGCAAATTATCAACAAATATGGGTATATATACACGAACATTAATTACATTTTTTCATTCCTTGTCTTGGCAACAATGGCAACGCAGAAAAGAAAAGGTGATTGTACGATAACTTCATTTTTTATTAAGCTTCCTCGATCGAATATTGACATAAGTGAGCCTGCTACTGCAAGTGACACTGTCACAGTGATATGTGGTCCAGAGCCACCGCCGGAGTTACCGACACCGACAACGCCGAGTTCTCAGAGAAAATCTGGTTTTGATTCTAAGTGGAAGACTGCCTTCAACTGGGTTACTGAAAATACAGATGGTAAGTGTCTGTCTGTTTGTCTGTCTGTCTGTCTAAACAAAACTCAGTGTCAACTTTCTTTTGCAGCTGAGTATGTCTGTCTGTCTAAACAAAACTCAGTGTCCACTTTCTTTTGCAACCGAGTATGTTTTATTGAATTATAAGCCATCTTATATAATTCATATAAAAATAATAATTATAGAAAGTAATAAATTTAAAGTTTGTAAATACAGTGGGCCCCACCATATTTACAATATTCAATAAAAATATCATGTTTAAAGGAGCACTGTCAGTAACTTTTAGATTATAAAATCAAAATAATTTGTTGAGAAACATTACACACCTACTTTTATTGAATATTTGCTGAATAAAGAAAATGTAAATATTGTGGGTCTCGCTGTATTTACAAACTTTAAATAAAATGTGTTTTCAAACCTGCAGATTTATTACTTTCTATAATTCTTTTAAATTTTATATGAATTATATTAGATTTAAATGAACATGTCTATTTTTTAACAAAGAAATAATAATTCCAACATTCAATATATTTTTTTCTTTTATTTTGAAGGCAATGGCATGTTGTGCACACTGTGCATCAAACATCAACGACGTCCAAAGAGGTGTGTTCCAGGTCGAGCGGTGTGGGTTGATGTCCCGTGCACGTCGTTCAGGAAGGCTGTCCTGACACTTCACAAAGACTCGGAGTCGCACAAGGAAGCTCTGGTTTTTGAGAACACAAGCCGTGAGACAGAAGGCATCGAAGCAGGATTCGTCAGAGAAGAAGCAGTGAACCGCCAGGCTCTGATTTCCTCCATGAAGATACTGTATCTACTATGTAAGGAGGAGATACCCCATACAACGAAGCTCCTGAGTTTTGTCCGAGTAGCAAAGGATATTGGTGTTGACATTCTTTCGTCATTGGATAAGGGGGATAACGCAAAGTATACATCCGAGCGCCATGTACAGGATCTTGTGCTCTTGTTTGGACAGACAATATGGGAACCGATCCGCCAGGATATAGTGAACTCACCTTTCTACAGTATCATGGTAGACGAAACAACAGACGTCGAAGTATTAAAGGAACTGATTGTGTATATTCGGTACCTCAAGGATGGCAAGAGTGTGACAAGCTTTGTGAGGATTGTTGACCTGATTGACGGGAAAGCTGTAACCATCAAAGCAGCCATGCTGAAATTCCTGAATGAGAACTCCATACCCCTCAGAAACATGTGTGCTCTCGGAAGTGATGGTGCAGCGGTGATGGTTGGTACGAAAGGAGGAGTTGGAGCTCTACTTCGACAGGAGATCCCACATCTACTAGCAAACCACTGTGTTGCCCACCGGTTAGCCTTGGCGAGTGCCCAGTCAGCAGGAAGTGTAACCTACCTGAAGAGATTCAAAAGCACCATTGAACACCTTTACCGCTTCTACCACTACAGCCCTATTAGAACAGCTGCCCTGAAAGAGATACAGGCTGTACTCAATGAGCCACTGATCAGAATTACAGAGGCAAAAGACGTACGATGGTTGTCGCACGACAGAGCAGCCCAGGCAGTAAGACGGTGTTTGCCTGCACTCATCACAAGTCTGGAGCGGGAAGCCAGTGAGAGAGACGAACCTCAGGCCCTTGGATTATGTTCCTTTGTTCAGACCTACGAGTTTGTCGCCACCCTTTACATGATGTGTGACATCCTCCCAGTTCTGTCCGCGTTGTCAAGAGCCTTCCAGGTATGATACTCATAAATATCTGCTTCATCTTTGCATAATTTTTTCCATTTATCTTTCTTTCACTTCACTCCCATTCATTGAATGGTTAAGACATGTGCAAGCCCTTATTAAAGTTTGAAATAAGAATTAAAAATGTGTTAGATATAATGATTGGTGTCATGAAATTTATTTATCAATTGTCTCTATTCAGACCAAGGACGGTGCCTTCACCATGGTACACAGCTTGGTCATCGCCACTCTGAAGAATCTTCGAGAGCATCCTGGGGAGCACACCAGAAACTTACCAACAGTCATCACGGACCTGGTCACTCAACCGTTCAAGTTCAAGCAACCATCAGAGAGACAACTGGAACAGTTCCAAGTCAATGTAAGTTTATTGCCCAGGTTTCATTTTTGACTAAATACACTTAAAGACGTGAGGCGAACATTTTGAGTTAAATATAAGTTGAATGCAATGTTGTAATTGTTGAAGTGAATGCTGCTCTTTCCTGTTCGACTTACTACTCTTATTTGATTATTGCTAATGGATGCAATACATACTTGTATACTTTGTTTCTACCAGAAAAATAAAAAACAAATAATAAATTTCAAAATATGCTGAACTTCTTTTATTATTTGTCACAGGTGTACAGAAAGTTCCTGGATGCAGTTGTTTCCAACCTGGAGAAACGTTTCCCCGACATACCACTTCTAGAAGCCTTCAGCGTTTTCAATCCACAGCAATGGCCGGAGTGTGTCAACGAGTATTCAGGTATGTAAAACACTGATTCCCTCAAGATTAATACAGAAGTTCGCAGCAGGCTAGAAAACAAGTCAACAGGTTCCAAAACCAGTTTTATTGTAGTTAAGTACTATTTCAAAGAAGCATAAATACAAGTACAATGTTTCATATATTTCAATGTTTTGTTGCCGAGATTTTACTAAGATTTTCATTTTTAGGCTCTGTCCAGCCATTTTGAAACTTTTGTTGACGGTGACGATGTCATGGCAGAATTTGGTCTCTTTAAGAACGCCATCAGTCAGGACAACCAGCTGCTGAGAGAGGGTCCCCATCGCATCATGGAGGAGGCAGCAGGACCGATGTCACAGACTCTTCCTAACCTGGCCAAGCTGGCGACTGTTGGACTGCTCCTTCCCACCTCTACAGCTGGTTAGTATATGAATGAATGTCTTTTAAATGTACAAAGCCTGTTAAAATACCTAAAATGACTGATTAATTAAATATAATTATAAGTTTGAATTCAGATGTTTGAATTCAAAAGCAGCATTATTTATATGTGTTATCATGAATCAACAACACTTCTTATGTTCTTCTATAATTCTATATTTTCAGACTGCGAGAGAGGCTTTAGCACAATGAAGAGAGTCAAGACAACACTCAGAAACAGAATGTCTAACAGGGTCCTGCAGAGCCTACTAATGATCTCAATGGAGGGACCGGACGTTTTACAATTTGATTACGCAGCAGCAGTCGACAGCTGGTCGAAGGAGAAAAAAAGAAGATTATCTGTGATTTAATAACTTTGGAAGATTATCTGTGATTTAATAACTTTGGAAGATTATGTTGGCAAAAACTGTGCAAACGTATTGAGATAATATTGAGAAAAGAAGGCAGAAGTATACATTTATAATGTAAAAAGTCAATTAATGAATTATCAAGAAACAACAACATTTAACAGAGAGAACCCTCACAGATTTGTAGGGCAACAAATCCTTATGAAAAAAAAGTTATATGTAATAAATACTTGTTAAAACTCATGTTTTGCCTTTTTCCCATGTTTTAATTCTATGATTTATTTGCATATATTATAGAAATTAAATCGCTCTCCAGTGATCTAAGAGGTTTTCAATTTTAAAAAAAAACGACCGGAAGGGGGATACCCCCCTCCCGAACCCACCCCCTCGCCTAACAAGGACATGGTCGAAAACAACATGCCTTCTGAAAAATCGATTCCTGCCATAGTCATATGTGTTGTGTCCCGTAGCAAGACACTTTATCTGCATTTGCTTAGTACCAGTTGGTTCTACCCAGGAAGACATCAAGAGTGGTTCAAATAAGAGAATTTTCAGTAACCATGCTACAATGATGCTTATCAGTTTGTACAAGCTGTAATAAGTGCCATGCTATAAAATCATATAATTGAATTGAATTGAGGTTCTAAGGCGCACCAACACATGAAAGGTTATGTGGCGCCTAACAGGAAGAACATGCCAGGCTCATTCTCCATGTACATCGAGATAAAATATGGAGAACGGGCCTAGAACCTTCTCACCCTGAACTGCAGAGTTGCTGCAAGTTCTATTGTAGATACTCCATTTACGCTGGAGCCACATTATTGTTTTTCTGCCACTGCTCTAGTGATATGAGCGAGATGGCACAATGCAGGGATCATGATGAAGACCTTTAATGAGCATGAACAGAAAATGATAAAATGAACATGAATTCGGGAGGGTTCTACCCCTCTGCCTTCTCCTCAAAAGGGATCTGTCGTGGCCCTATTATTTGCCCCGTAACCAAACGGGGCCCCGAGAACCACACGTTGTTAAAATCATATAAATATGCTGAACTGGGTCAGATTAACCTTATAGAAAACCTTTCTTGAGTGAAATGTAAAGACATTTTTTAGAAGAAAAGAAAATGCTTCTATGAGTGAAGTGATTGCAATGCCAATACTAATCCTTCTAAAATATTGCTTAATTAAGAACTGATGTACAAATTGTTAACGTTTATACAATTTTAAACGCTGGTAGTGCATTGCAAATTCCATGTGGGCAGTAGCTCGTCTTACTTGAAAATGGACGTTTTTTCCTTTCAGAAAGTATCAAATGAATGTAAAAATTACATGTCTAATTAGGAGTTAAAATGATTATTCATTACTGACCAGACCCTTTAGATGTTATAATTGCCAATATCTGATTATCAAGTTACATGGCATAGTAAAATATCTTGCAATAACGTGGATTCACAGGGATTTTCTAGGACCCGTTCCTAATGCAAAATACTGTATTTTTTACATGTAATGTACTGATACATCCCTTATGTTACATACTAATCAATATAAGTAGTATGTTATTGATGTAATAGTGTTCCTAATTGTACCTAATAGGCTATTACCTCATCGCAACTTAATACAACAAGATGTTGTCGTAAATAATTCTCAATTGGCCATTTTATCGATGAAAATAATCCGAATTTGGTCATTTTTACAACAGAAATTACCTGAAAAAAGCCATGAATCAGTTTTGTATGTACGTAACCCTTACGGTATAGATTACCATGAAATAATCTGTGATTTTTTAGCATTTTCTACGACATGGCCATAAATTTTAGGTCTGATTCCAATGTTTTTAATTTTATGGCTGAACTATTTATATATTAAGCTATATAGACTTAAATCATAAGCAACTACAAATGCAAGTTAGGTATTAATAATTATAACCAGCACAATTATTCACAAACAGCATTTAAGACTATTAAACTTGGCAAAGTGCAGTTGTTGCGTTGACTTTTTTCAGTGCAACAACTCCGTAAGTGAACTTTTCAGCGCACAAAGTCACTATGATTTAATTATTATTATTAATTCATTTAAAAATAGTTTTAATTTAAATATCATAAAAGAGTGACCATAGTAAAGGTATATTACACTTAAATCTAAGGAAGTGTCTTTATATGTACCATTGTTAAGGAAAAAAACAGTTTATTGTCTCTCCTGAACAATTTACCAAAGTGCACTTACGGAGTTATTGCGTTGATGGGACGATATAGCATTTAAAACATATTGACTTTTTGTTGTTGGCATAATAACACTAAATAACAAAATCTCCATTAAAACAATATACAAATATAACACAATTATAATACAATGAATATGTTCAGGTTATATATGTATAGCGTATGACCATCCATCCACCAATTCACTCTTCCAAAAACATTGTAACATTATATAATTCCATTTTTTTAATCATAATCAACAAATTAATCCATTGTTATAAAATAATTCATCCTGTCACTAATTTATCAATCACGCAATCGTTTAATCAGTTTCAAACATTAAAACACTTTAATTTTCCTGTTAATATGAATGTATCCTAACTATTATTGTTTTCAAATTTGCACACTATTATGTTTCTTCCTTTTAAAGGTTTCTCATGATTAATACCAGTGACATTTCACAATCAATGCTAATGCAATGCATCAATTATAGTTATTTAACATTCAAACATGTTTGTGAATGCCCCTCAATGCGAAGAACATGATTAAGGACATGTCCTGGACCAATAACAATTAAGGTAAACAATTTTAGGATCAGGCCAGGCCAGGCCAATGAGGACAGGCTAGTTAGGCTAAGGCATGTTTCAGTATATGCCCACGGCTGTTCATTTGACGAACTAACATCATTGCATTTTTTGATCATCACAGAAGCAGACCAACTCACTCAGTAATTCTGGTCGTTAACTGCTGGTTCATAACATTTAGACCTGTGTCTTATCAATCTCATATCCACACTCTGTTGGGTCAGGCCCATTTAGCATATCTTCTCCAAATCGGTAACTGACATGCACACTTGATAGATGAAGTAAAAATCATATGTTTGGGGTGGGGGAGGGGTTGAGGGGGGCGTAACTTCCTTGGGTTTAAACTCTTATTTTCAAGTACCATGTTTTATTATATTTTTATCGGACAGATATATAATTATTAAGCCTCATCAGCACTGTTCATCATGCCAATTTTAAAGGAAGAGGTGTCGAACTCTGTGAGTGTGTAAACCATCGACAAAATTCGCTCACATTAACGTGTATCAACACTATCATGTATATAGTTTAATCTGGGCAAATCTAAATGCTTTTCTTGCCAGTCTGCAAGAGAGACTGGCAAGAAAAGTGTTTCCACACCAAAACGGTCACAGTGGTAACTAGTAATTTAAGTAAATCCGTGTCTGGTCTAAGAAGTAGAACAACAACAACACCTTGTCTGGCTTTGAACTTGGCTGTATACAATAAATGAATACTTATGATGGTATCAGCTTTCTCTTGGTTAGATTCAAGATCTCCAATGACAACTACACAGGCATATGCTATTTTCAATGGCTGGTGTATATAATATTAGTCCTCTCCAAGAAGTTCATGGGCACTTTCAGCTAGGTGTTTTGTATACAATATTTCAAATCGCATTTACTCTTGCTACTTGTAAGAATCTTTTTCTAGGCATGAATGATAATTGTTTCCTGTATGTGAGATGGTTGGGGGAGGGGAGGGGCGGGGAGGGGGGCATAGCAAATCAGATTTGCTTTGGCCTGATTAACATAACTTGCTCAATCATAAATACGATTGTGTCAGATATTTAAAATACATGAACTTTTATTATATACAAGTATAAACTATATTACATGTAACCAATAAGATCAACTACTTATGTAAGAAGAAATGTCTTCTCCTAATAATTAAAAAACAGTTTTTGGCACATTGTCGAATCATAAACGGACTGTTAAAAAGAAATACAAATTTATCTTGAGACGATAGTGTATCAAACGTTAGGTCAATAGTTTTAGATTTAGTGAATATATCTTCTCTTATATCAGCGTACAATGGGCAGACAAATAATACATGGTATTCATCTTCAACCTGCATTTTACAAAACGCACATAATCTAACATTTTCAGCCAATCCTTCATATCGCCCAGTCCCAATTCTAAGTGGAGCAACTTCACATCTAAATTTAACAAATGCAGATCTATGTAACTTCGGTAAAATTAAATTGCAATATTCTTCTGTTTTAAAATCACTTTTCACCAGTTTATACTTTCTAAGCGTGTTTCCAGCTCTACCATTAACGCCTACATCGCTATTTTATCTTTCCAACTATCAATAAAGGTTACAAATATACAGGTACTGATTAGTTGTACTAAACTTGTTTTGGTAATTGGGCTATTGACATTAACATATTCATTCCAATTATTATCGTTAAACACATTTTAAACCCGAAAACACGAGTTTTAACAAGTACTGTTAGATTTAGAAAGACAATATGTAAAACTTTGTTTATTAATTCGAGAAGAATGCATATTGACTAATCTAGCCCAATAAATGCCGACGCACTTCCATTGTCTAACAACTGGCGGAGTCCATCCCATTTCACCGACAGTCGCCGAATTTGGTGCATACTTTCCAACCACTAGAAAAAATTGCATCGCTCTATTATGCACAGCATCAATAGATGAAAACGTTCTATCACCCCAGACTGCATATGCAACGACTGACCATTCCATCGAATCATAAAGTTTTGTATATACCTTATATGGCATCCCACCTAGATACTTACATTTCGCTATCAAGAGACCCAATGCTCTACCTGCAGCCTGAGATACTATGTTTGATGTTAAACCAATAATGTTTGGTCCACATTTAAATTGTATTTGTGTACGACTTACGTATTTATGTTTAAAATGAACAACTTTATTCTTACTATTATTAACAACCATACCCTTTTCCTCACACCATACATTTAACACATTAAGCATAATTTGTAAATCAGCCTCACCAGTAGAACAACATCATCAGCATATTGTAAAACACAGAGCTTTTCATTATCACCGACATCTATTCCATTACATAAGGCTTGAATTGTTACAGCCAAATCATTGATGAATAGGTTGAAAGGAATTGGAGACAATGAACATCCTTGTCTTAAACCAATGTTAACATTAAACCATTCACTCTAACGCAGGCAGAAACGGAATGGTAAAGTGATTTAACTGCATGTTATCATGTGTTTATAACATCGCATGTCGTTTACTATTAAACTGGGATATTTGCATTGCAAAATAAATGTGGAATTTTTCAGTTCCTTATTTGGTTCGAATCAGGGACCGGAAACTAGGAGCCAGTTCCCTGTTCCCTATTCGGTGCGAATAAGGAACTGGTTTCTGTGCGTATTTAAGCCTGCTGAAATTGTGTGGAAATTGTAAAGTATTATAGTAATTGATATTTCGGGAGACATAAATCATTTTGCCGATTTTATAACATCCCATGTTAATAATATGAAAACCAAGGTGATATTATTCAATTTTCATTGGGATCGGATCAAGAACTAGGAACCGGTAACCTTGAACCAGTTCCTAGTTCCCAGTTCCTGGTTCCCTAATTCAATTCGAATGTATGCTCATTGTTTCCGAAAGTTAGGAAAATGCCACTCTGCGAATCAACAATAAATACAATCGACTGTCAGTGCCGATTACCGGGCTTTATTAACGACCTTGTAAAGCATGACAATAAACTATGTGCTGTCTGGGGCGACAACTCATATAGGACACCGTTCCACTGGATGGATCCATAAATCTTGCGTAAACCACTTAAATTATCCTTCGTGGAATTGTTCAAACGGCATATACACGATAACGATTTAACAATAAACGTCCAGATGGGACCCTATGTATATCCCAGGCCATCCACGCAGTATGTGAATCAACCCGTGACCAGCACATGTTGAACCAGTCCATCCTCGATTTATCTCGTGGTAATTATGAGCTCAACAGTGCGAACAAAACAGTGTGTGATAATCCTATTTCGTCAGCTGGCAATCAAAAAACTCAAAACCGCAGTATTCCCTGCACCAAATAACTATTCATCGGCTAAGGTCAATGCTCCAAAGTCGCCCAGACCTGAGCATGGCTCGCATGTCACCCGATCCTCGTTGCAAAGAGACAGTCAATCCCGTAATTTAGGCGCTCGCCCATTATTGAGAAATTGATCGATGTGTCAATCAACTCACACGTTTCTGATGGTACGGTTAATGACACTGGTTAGCGGGCACAGGAAAGGGTGCATTTGAAATTTACACTATTAAATGTACAATGTCTTGTTTCTAGAAATTGTAATAAATTGAAATACTCAGAAATTATTTCCGTTTTTGAAGAAAATGATGTTGTTATGGTTACAGAGGCATGGCCAAATGATTTACAGGATTTTAATGTTAATAACTTTGAATGTTTTGCCTTACACAGATTAAAGTCAAATAATTCTAAACGTGATTCAGGTGGTATAATTATATATGTTTGAAATACTTTTGTAAATGAAAAATCATTATTATTTCAAAGTGAAGATAATATTTTGTGGTTGAGACTGGATGGTCGATTGTTTTCGTTAAGAGATGACTTGTTTGTCGGCTTATGGTATGTTATGCCTGAGGGGAGTAGTGGATTTAATACTATTGGATTCTGTTGCGTTCATTCAAAATGATACAAATGGTCATGGTAACATTTTATTGGCGGGAGACTTTAATAGTCGCACTTCTGACAAGCCAGATTTTGTAATGTTGACTCAAATGAATAATTCGAAATTTTGCCAGATGAATATCCCATAGATAATTTTAGTCCGAGATATCCCAAGATAAGGGTCATATAAATAGCAATGGTACTACTTTTTTTAGATTTCTGCAAACAGACTGGTTTACGATTATTAAACGGGCGTATCGGTAATGATGCAGGTATTCTTTTGTGGGACACAGAGGGTGTAGTCTTGTTGATTATTTTGTTGTATCTGAATCTATTTATATTACTTTTACAATGTTTAATGTTCATGATCCCAATCCTTTATCCGACCATTGTATTATTGAATGTACTTTTGAAAACACTAGAAGTGATGAAGATGCAGTTTTGAATGGTGCTATTGTTGTTGATGATGATCATATAACCGTAGATTGCAAATATATATGGAACAGTGGGCGTGGATGTGAATATGTTGATGCTTTGAACCGCGATGCATTTGTTGAACAACTACATAATTTACCTGAAACGACAGGATCATGTGTTAACATAAATGATATTGAAACCAGCTTACAGGATTTCTCTAAGTTAATGAATAGTGTTACAAACCCATTATTTAGAAAAAAATATATTTCACAATAGTGATACAGATACAAGTAAGCGTGAACAAACGAATGATTGGTTTAATGAAAGTTGTGAAGACCTGAGAATGTATTTTCATTTTCGTTGAAATTGTTATAGGCAATGTCAATCAGATGAAAACAGACTTGTACTTGTTAGATCACGCTCTGAATATAAAATTATGTTGAAAAGATGTAAGCGGGATTATAAAAATGAACAAACAAACAAAATTGGAAACATACAGGCATAAGAATGCGTAACTATATTGGAAAATGTTGAGAGAGGCATCCCATATAAAATGTTCAAATATATCATTGTCTGCTTTTGAACAATAGTTTAATTGCGAATTCCAAGTATGATCATTGAACTTGATGTAGTTATAAGTAAAGCAGAAATATTAAAAGCTATTAGACAGCTTAAAAATGGTAAAAGTGCTGGTCCGGATTATCTTTTAAATGAATATATTGTGCACGGTGTCCAACAATTATTACCGTATTTATACACATTATTTAACACTCTATTGAACACAGGTATTTTTCCTGAGTTGTGGTCAGAAGGATATGTTATTCCACTGCATAAGAAATGTTCAGTTAATGACACAGATACTTATAGAGAAATTACATTATTAAGTACGATTGGTAAATTATTTACGAGACTATTAAATACTCGTTTACATTATTGGGCTGAAAATTAAAATGCATATATTGAAGCTCAGGCAGGCTTTCGCAGTGGTATGAGTACAACTGATAATAAATTTGTTCTTCATGTGCGTATTACACATATGGTAAATAGTGGTAAGAAAATGTATTGTAGTTTTATTGATTTTAACAAAGCTTTTGATTATATAGACAGAAACAGTATGTGGTATAAACTAATACAGTTGGGTGTGAGAGGTAAAATGTTAAATGTAGTTAAAAGCATGTACAATAGTATTAATAAAGTCACGAGTTAAATATAATAACACCTTAAGCAACGAGTTTACCTGTATGCTTAGAGTGCGTCAAGGAGAGTGTTTATCTCCTTTTCTTTTCTCTATGTTCTTAAATGATATCGAGGAATATTTCATTTTAAATAAATTTGATGGTAATGATGTATACAGGACAAAATTATTTCTATTTCTTATATGCTGATGACATTGTTATTTTCTCAGAAAGCGCCAAAGGTCTTCAAACAGTCCTTGATATTTTATCTGAATACTGCGAGAGATGGAAGTTAAAAGTGAATGTTAAAAAACACACAAAAATAATTGTTTTTAAAAAAGCTGAGTTATTACCACGTAATCTAAAAAAAAGATCGATGGCGTACAAACTGAAATAGTTAACTCGCTTACCTACCTTGGAATTGTTTGTACCCAAGGCGGTTCTTTCAGTGAAACGCAATTAACGTTAGCTGGTAAAGCACACAACTCAAAATTTACAGATATTTCAATAACTCATAGACTGGAACTATTTGATAAGCTTATACTGCCCATTTTAAATTATTCTTGTGAAGTGTGGGGATTTCACATTGCAAACAATATTGAAAGAATCCATAAACTTTATTGCAAACGTATATTGAATGTAAAACGCACAACGCAAAATGATGTTTTATATGGTATCCTAGGTAGGTTTAGCCTTTTAAGTAGTATAGATACTGGGGGTATAGGGCCAGTTTCCCCTCGTGGGGCTTCAAACCCACTTAAAAATGATGTGTTAGCCGTGGCTCTTAACACAAGCACACCATTGTTTGTCTAGCAACATCTATGACATGCTTGTTGCTAAAAGCCTTAAACAAACCCCTCGGGAAAACAATTCAGATACCCCCAGTATCTACACTACTCATCATTCCGGTTTATCATTTCAATAACATAATATTTTGCTCATACAATTCAACTTAAAACATTAGTCTTCATCATCGCTGTACATATCATGGAATTTACTTATACGCCAATGTATCTTGTCCATTATCTAGTATGTACCTTTTATCATCATAAGCTGACAAACTTTTCTTATTTATTACATAACTGTTTAGGTTGTGTTTTTATGAACTGATAACTTTCATTTGGTTGTGACTTTCTGTTGCTGTAAGTAAAATGTTCTTGTAGTTATCATGCGTTATATTTTTCGTAACAACGCACTTTTTAATACCCTTGCATTCCTTTGTACCAGTCTCATTATCTAACATGTACGAATACAGTTTACTCCGAAGCCCAACAAATTCAACAATGGATATTCCGCAAGTTTCATCTTTCATTTTACCAATAACCTTTTTATTGTCATTGAAATGAAATTGATTTTTTGGATCATAATCACTGTTATCAAAAAGTTGTTTGTCCTTGTAAAAATCTGCACAATGAAATCGGTATCAGTAAATAAATATTTAGCTTTTTGTCATATTTGTTTTTAATGTAGTTGTAATGGAAATCATACATCAAATATTTTGACAAGTCTAAAATACACATACCAACATAACAAGGACGATTTAAAACTAGTCTTTCTTTCATTCTGTTTATGGCAAATATTTTTTTATTAAACATTTTACAAGAAATGAATGATGGTCTTGCTGCATATTTTAAGGGACCTCCTCATCATGAGTCAATTTGACATTAATTCTGTTTCTCAAATTTTCCACAGTCTTGCCAAAAACTGAATTGTTCATTAGTTTAAAGAAATCCTTTTCAAAAGCATTTTTACCGACTGTTCTTTTAGCAGTGTTAAAGTCAATGTATAAGTTTAACCACTCTGATTCATCAAACTGTAGTATTCTGTGTATTTTGATTGCCTTTAGTCCCAACTCTAAGTTTCTATAATGCACAACATACTTATTTTTATTATTTATTGCTGTGACAAGTTTGTTAACATTACAAGATCCTAAATTAAACTTTTCCTTCAAATTCTTACAATAATCTGACAACCATTCTGATTTCATCTTTTATATTTAAACTCTCTGGAGCAAGAGGATAGTCATTGTGTAAGTTGTGCAGTTTCTTGTGGTACTCAATATCACATTCAATACTTAAAGTAGGTAGTGGCTTTGACATAGCCCAATCCATACAAGTTATTAGCATCAATGCATATTATGTACTTGCTTTCTTTTTCACTGTTATCATTTTTCATATATTTATTGTTAGCCTGAATATCTGTTTGCAATATAACGTGTGCCGCCTCTTAATCCTTTTCCACAAACAAATATTGGTCAGTATCAGTAACTTAATCAAGTTGGATGCCAGTCATCTTAAGAGATGCATACAAAGTCAGACCAGGAATACTGAAGTAATGGCAAGGATCTAATTTGTAAGGTACCGACCATTTTGATTTCTGGGGGGGGCCTGGGATTTTTTTTTGAAAAAATATTCTGGCCCTTGAATTGCTGAAAAAAAATATCCTGGCTCTGACTTGAAGGGAAAAAATAAACAGTCCCTCAAATTGTTGGAAAAAAATAATCTGGCTCTGAGTCCAATTAGAGGAAAAAATCTGGCTCCATCTTCAGTCAATAAGATAAATGTAGATCTACTTCATCAGCCACTGGATTCAACATGGATATGTTTAACCACAATCTGGCTACATCCACAACTTCTGATCAGAAGTTTATTGAAATCTCAAGTTGAAATGAGTTGTAGAAGACAGTGATAGTATTCATGGTTGTAATAAATGTGATGTGCATAGATCATGGTAGTAATACATGTGGTATACATTAGTCATGGCAGTTATAAATGTAGGATACACTGGCAATGGTGGCAGTAAATGTGTTGTATAAAGTGTTATAAAGTGATCATGGTAGTAATTTGGTATACATTGATCATGGTAGTAATGAACATGATATTCATGGTTATAATTAATGGGGTATACATAAGTTATTGTTGTTATAAGGTCATTATTTTTTGATAATTTGTTTTATGAACCCTCCTACGACAAAACGAAATTAGTTTTTTGTTCCCCCTTCCTCCTACAGCTAATATTGCAATCCTGTGAGGGTGACAGTCAACATTTGTCAACCTTCTAAGGCTATTTATTTTATTATACTGAAAAATATGTTTGAAAAAGATATTTGGTTCTGCTAAATTTTCCTTTGAAATACATGGTCACTTTTCTCTGTTCAAAATCTCTATTCTCAGCATCTAGAAAACATTTTTTGGCGGATGGTTCTTTATGTTATTTCGGAATCTTCAGCTGTGATTTCACGAGTAAACTTCAAATCATCTTCAGAAAGTTGTGCAAACTGTGTCAGCCATTTTAGTAAATGTTCAATGATTTTCATTTGTGTATGTAGACATACACTTCCAAATACATAATTATAAACTTATCATAAGACAGTATTATACAGGGGTGACATTACAAAAAAATACTATCATTCAGTGACTCACTCCACATTACAAGCGATATGCGATATTACAAAAATGGGAAAATAACAGTCTTTGAACATTAAACATGGATGTTTGACATAAGGTATATTGTTAATAAATATGGTATCAAGTGGTCATGGTAGTAATACATGTAGTATGCATAGCTCATGGTAGTAATACATGGGGTATTCAGTGGTCATGGTAATAATGAATGGGGTATTCAGTGGTCATGGTAGTAATAAATGTGGTATTTAGTCTTAGTAGTCATGGTAGTACTAAATGTGATATACAGTGGTCATGATAGTAATACTTGCAATATGCAGTGGTCATGGTAGTAGAAAATGAGGTAAAGCAAAAGAGTAGCCATGACAGTTATAGATGTGATGTACTTTGGGCATGTTAGTAATCAATGTAGTATGCAGTGGTCATGATAGTATTACAATACAAGGGTCCTGGTACTTATGCGATGGACTTTGTGAATATCATCAACAAGTAAATGGACTTAAGAAGCAGCTTCAGCCACATGCAATGCCAGGTTACAGGCAAAGCCATGGGCTATATGCCAGTGTTAATAATAATGGTATGGAACATGGTAGTCATTGCCCAGTACAAAACGATCCCCTACCAAACAAAACATCCAATCAATTCATAATTCAGAAGAGCAAAAGGGGGCTCACATAGAAAGCAGACAAGTACAAGCATAACTAAATATTAACACCAGCACATGAAGTTCTATCCACCAAATATGGAAAGATCTATATTAAACAAAAGAGCTGTCGAAAGGACAGCATTCTCCACTATTCAAGGTCAATTTTAAACAAGGTCACTGACACTTCTGTCTCACCAATCATGGTGCCAGTTCATCCACAAGGTCAATTCTTAATTGTGGAGGTTAATAGGAGGTGGCGACTGAGGTAGGGTGTAGGGGTGCGGGGTGGGGGTGGTCAGTGAACATATATACCAAATATCAAAGCAAGACCTTCAATACCCCAGAAAGAATATGAACTTGAAGAGGGTGGGGAGGGGAAGTGAAGTGTTACTGAATAGGAAAAAAAAAACAGAAATAATATAATATTTTTATTGGAGATGGGGGTTGAGAGGAGGGTGTTGGGAAGGGGATGGAAGAGAACATGATGGATGCAGACATGGTAACTGAAGAATAGAATAAATATGTGTCTGTCTGGGGAAGGTGTGGGGTTTATGGGGCTAATGATATATACAGGCTTGCCTATGTTATTGGATGTATGCAGTGGTTTCATTGAAATATATGAAGCTGCTTAAAAAACTTTAACTGAAACTCTAAGTTGAAAAAGAAAATATCATCTGGCTAAAATGAAATAAAAAGTTATGAAACATGATTGTGTCTGTAAGTGATGACACTTGTCAAGTTCCTTTGGCTGAGATATATGGCTAGTGGGTATTGAAATAAATGGGACTTGCCAACAAATAAAATAAAAGCAATTCTAAGTCGAAAATTATAGGCTACACATTTTCTAAAATACAATACAGAAAATATTTATCCAGAGGAAGGGCCATAATTTTGCTAAAATGCAATACAGAGTTATGGAACATGTGTCTGCTAGCATTCACGCTTTACTGAAGTTGTATTAATAATTAACAATCACCTATTGAAATAAAGGACTTGCCTAAAAACTTTAACCAGCATTTTGAAGTCGACCAAAAAAACATAACTTTGCTTAAATGCAATACAGAGTTAATATGGAACATATGTCTACTAGTGCCCTTGATCTTCCAAGCTTTACTGAAGTTTTGTTGATGTACGACTTTAAGTTGTTAAAATAAATGGACTTTGTCAAAAAAGAACTTTAACCAGAAATTCAAAGTAATAAAAAACATGCTTTTGCTTAAATGCCATACAGAGTTATGGAACATGTGTCTACCAGTGTCCTTGATGGTACTGATGACATATGTCAAGTTTCACTGACCAGTGGTTGCTGAAATAACAGGACTTGGCTAACAACTGAAAACCAACCTGACGACGCAGACGTTGAGTGGAACTACAACAGCTCTTCTTATTCTACGAATAGCAAAACTTAAAAAAAATATTTATTTTGGCTTTCAAGTTCACGAAAAAAAAAAATCTGGCCAGTGTATTAGGCGAAAAAAAAATCCCGGCTTTCAAGAAATGAAAAAAAAAAATTCCGGCTCAAAGGAAAATCCCAGGCCACCCCCAGAGATCAAAATGGTCGGTCCCTAATACTCAATGCACATTTTTCTAAAGTTTTCAAAAACATCCGCTAATAACAGCACATCATTTTTGAGATACAGGCCATGATATTCTCCCAAGTTTTTAATATGAAATGCTTTCCATATTTGTTTAGCATTGTCATAATCTGCATTTGAAACGTGCTCATCATTTAATTGAGAATAAAATCTATTTTTGCCAGGTAATTTAGTTTCTTTGAAACGTTCAAAACTGTTCATGTAATCATAGGGATAAAGACCGTTTCTTTTTATTGATTCTAACTTGTCGCCAGGGTATTCTTGCGAGGTATACTGAAACGAAGGAATGTTTTTCATTAAACTTTCTAATGATTGAGACATAAACGGGAAGCTGTCAATAAACACTAAACTTGTTCCTAACGTAAAAGCCATGTACTTTTCCATGTTATTCGGTATAACATTTATTTCTTTTTTAAACTTTCCGATGTGCTGCATTATGAAGTGGGAATCGTATGATAACTAAACGTTATGAAGCACAACAGGTATTTTTAGTCAGCCTGAAATTAATATTACATATGTCGTGAGCGCTTCCTCTGTACTTTCCAGTTACACGACAATGGTCCATGACTTTTTGATGGAGTTTTCGTATGCTACTGTACGACCTGCGTCGCCTTTTTTGAGAGTAGTTGCAAAACCATTACCACAAATATGACATGATTGAGATTTTAGGAATAATTCTTATTCTTCCAGTGACATCAACAAAACTTTCCTAAAATGTGTATTCATAGTTTTTTTGCACCACTCCTCTTTTTCTGTCATTTTTTAAAACTTATAAACAGCATTTGGTTCTCTGTATGTCACAACTGGTTTTGAATATTGATCATCATAACAACAAACAACCTTATATCCATAACCCCAATCAGTATGCTTTTGATATGCTTTTCTGTGTATGATTCTTTAGGATTTTTAAAAGCTGAAGAAATATCTTCGGTTATTGCTTCAAAGTCAGCATATATAACAAACGGTACCATTAATTGCCTATCATAGTTTTTAAACTTAACCTTTTCATCTTCTTTTGCTATTTTTATTGCTTGTTTTCCGTTAAGTGAAAGTCAATCAGGCTCATGCTTTTTTAGCACTCTTTCTGATGTAAAGCACTGCAAGCAGGTTTTACAAAACCATTTTTTCTCCTTATGTAATGTTTGATTAAACATTAACCTGTTAAAATATTTGATCCTTACATAATGATTTTTTTCTTTCTCGCTAATAAAAGCATGTCGCAAGAATTTTCTCCTTGATGTTTTGATATTTACAAAGGGATTACTTGATTATTCTCATATCCAAATATATTAAAACAAATGTTGTTTTGTTTTTCTATTTTTGGGATTTGTTTTATTGTAACAAGAAATGTAATTCCGTTATAATTAAGATTATCAATATACTTTTTGTACTTTGTTATTCTTTGAGGTTTATTTTTGGCAGGGAATTTATAAGCCAAATGCTAAAGCACTCGTTATCTTTTTCATTTTTATATTTATTAAACCTTTTTTGTGGTGTTGCAGTTCTTTTGCTGAATTCAAATAGAGTATGATAATGGACCTTTGGAAACGGCCGAGCACGACATATACGAAATATTGCTGTCTCGGTTTGATTGAGACTGTTCATGAGCGGTAGTGAAAGTATGCTAGCTACCGCTCACGCCCTCTAGCTCCGGGTTGAGCAGAACTCAATATACATAAAATCAATAGTACACAAGTTTAACCATCCAGAAGATGGCATGCATATGGCGGTGAACATGGAGTGCAATACTGCTCCATGTCGTACGGCGTATGGTTCCAGTATCTAATAAAATTAAATGCCCCGAAGAGCGAAATAAACGTAATGGAATTTAGTTGGGAACAGCGGTTATGAAGCCTGCGTATCACAAGTAACAGCCAAAAGACTAAACTAAAAAGCAGACAATATATCCTATGAGTGGTTAAACAATACTCAGAGCCTATTATCGGCCAGAGTAGTGGAACCACCGAATCAAAAATTATGTAAGAAAACAAAAGAAATTGAAAATGTACCACCGATAACTAAATATAAGTATCGGGCTCAGCGATCTCCAAAGATCGAATGGATAACAGTACTGATTGCAAGCGCGGGGAGACGTTTTACTGCCGCCACACTGCACAAGCAACGCCACTGTGCTATAAAAAAAGAGTAGGATAATGGACCTTTGGAAACGGCCGAGCAAGACACATACGAAATATTGCAGTCTCCGTTTGATTGAGACTGTTCATGAACGGTAGTGAAATTATGTTAGCTACCGCTTACGCCCTCTAGCCCCGGGTTAAGCAGAACTCAATATTCATAAAATCAATAGTACACAATGTTGACCGTCCAGAAGATGGCATGCATATGGCGGTGGACATGGAGTGCAATACTTCTCCATGTCGTACGGCGTATGGTCCCAGTATCTAATAAAATTAAATGCCCCGAAGAGCGAAATAAACATAATGGAATTTAGTTGGGAACAGCGGTTATGAAGCCTGCGTATCACAAGTAACAGCCAAAAGACTAAACTAAAAAGCAGACAACATATCTTATGAGTGGTAGGCTTATTTATTCCACTCTCATACTCTTTTATACTTTATTCGATTTATGTAGTGCGCATCTAGTGCCTCATTTTGCCAACCACTTCCCATCTGAATCCAATTTCCAACTCTAGTTACACTTTCTTGACGTGCTTTTTCAAACGCCTTAACAATTTCATGTTTGAATAATAGTGTTACCGCTAATAGTAAGCTGTTTTATATGTAGTTGTAGCGTCTGTTTCTTTCTTTCCCATTTAAATGTGTGTTTAAATCAACACTTAATTTAAAACCTACCGTTTATGCCAGTTTTGTTTTAAGAAATTTTGAAACTGTTGATTGCGTTTTCCGCAATTGAATGAGCGGGTCATCACTTATAACATTTACTTTAAAAACCTTGCTATATTGTTTTGGGAATTTTTCAATTTCTTGGATACTCATTATATAATATTACATGAGATTTTTTTAAGCCCATAATTATTTTATTTAATTATTTCGAAGTAAATGATTTGTTCCCTGGTTAGATTATATTATTTTTATTTAACCGGCATAAACAACAATATCAATTCCCCGATCTAACAAAATGCCGTAGTAAAGAATAAAAGAATCTTCAGTTATAAAATCACGAGTTGCTGATAAAATTGTTTTTTCACAGAAAGCATGCAACCTGTTTATATTTTTATTTTTTATTTTCCACTGTAATTTTAGTTGTTATAATTTTTTCAGACAGATATTTTAAGTTTGCAGAAACTATTAACTCTTTGTCATGTTTATGCATATTTTCAAAGATAACTATTTGAGCATACATCATTTTATTTTCCTGGAAGTTTTTAATTTTCTTTTTTACACGTTCCATTTATAATATTACATAAGATGTATTTTTAAGTCTATATTTATTTAACTTTAAAATATAATGCTATATTATAATATAAGGCATTGCAAATATTGTAAAAGTCTTTTAGATATTATTGATCTCCCTGGAGTGTGTTTAGATTGCATCTTATTTTACATAATTAATAAAAAGAAGCACTGCAAATATTGCGTTGGAACCAAGCTTTGCTACAAGTGTACTCATGCATGTATAAATTGTAATGATACTTATAACGTTTTTGATAATGAACGTATCTGTTTTAATTGTGGGACTCACAACGGTGATAATCTCATTGCAGGTTATAATTACAATCGAAAGAAAAGTATTTATCACAGAAAATATCATTTAAAAAAACATTTTAGGAACTATAATTTATCTCCTACGGAAAGACAAAGATTTGAAGAGTTGTTTTACAAAATTGTAAAGACTTTGGATAAAATAGAAGGTTGAAAAAGATGAATCTAATTTGAATTATTTTTTTCAGAAAATATTTAAAATATTAAAAATAAACAAATAAACAAAACAGATTAAAACAAAAGCTACTAGAGAAAAGTACGATAGGATTTGGGAACAAGTTGCAAATGAATTATGATTGGATATCACATCTCCACTAGTCGAACTGATACATGCAAGTAACCGTTCAACTTGTACCATTTTATGAATATTTCCAGAGGTTCTGTAAAGTTATCATTTTTTTGAATCTCTAACATTTTATTAAAAGCAAGAACCTCTAACATTTTATTAAAAGCAATTCTGATTACCTCTTCGTCGTTTTCTAGTCCTATAGTTGTTTGGACATATGAAATAAGCTGTTTAAAACTTCTATGATGTGTGTTCAACAGTCTTTTTTTCAGCTATTCTTGTTTTACTTGCTAAAACAGCAACTAATGGAGGAACTGCACCAACTGCAGCCACGAAAACAGGAATTGTTGGAAGTAATGCTGGAACAGCACCACAACCAATTATCCCACTGACAATCTGTAATGTTGTGTTTGTAGTACCGCACCATTTATAACTGCGTTGTATGCAGCCACAAGTCGTGTCAAGTGATCAAATAATTATTCTTTGGTTTTCATGTATAATTACAGTTAGACAATAATTTAATCACAATATTTAGAAAATAGTTGTTCATGTTCCCCGGATGATATTTTACCTTTTAAATAATTCATCAATTATGCTATTACCTTTATTTATTAATTGTGGACTATTATTTCCTGATTCGATACTTCCACATACTAACTCCAGATCATTAACCAAATCATCAGGAATGTTGTAATATTCAACATCAACACAACCTCCTAAAATATTTTTGAACTTTGAAGAACCTTGATCGATTGGTAAACCAGATAATTTCATGTGTTTCTTAAAGGCATTTTGAGACAGCTTTGAATACGTTTTTTAATTACTGCAACGCTTTGTTATCAAGTCTACTAAATCATCATCTACTTTTAGGTTTAGCACAACTGCTTCTCCTTGTTTGGCAATAAGTTTTTGATGACCAACACGCTTAGGTAAATCAATTTGCAACATTCTATAGTGGCCATCTTTGCTGACTTTGTAGAAATTTATTTTTTGTTGTATTCCTTCTCCCGAAAAGACTTCACTATGCACAATCATTGCATCAATCCTTTCTCTATAATGTTTCAAGGCTTCTGACTCTTTTCTTTTAGGTTTTCTATAAGTTGTTTATAGTTTTCTTTCGTGGTTGCATTCTTTTCAATTTTAATTTGATTAGTAAAAATAGCCCTATCGCGACCATTTTGTCTGATAATATCATTAACACACACAAATATGTCTCCAAAACTTTATTTATCATTAACTACCCTCGATGGCAAGGGAAAATCATCTTTACCCGCCACTTCTTTATTAATTCTAGCATCTATATTACCAGTAATTACCTGTTCGGCATGCTCTATTTTTTACGAGGCTCTTTAGCAAATAACTGAGGTATTCCCTGGTACGCTTTTTGTTCTTGTACTTCCTCACCTATAGCAAAGAGCAGCTAATTGCTGACTTATTTCTGGACGAGTAGCTAACGGTGTTGCCAGCTGTTCTGACTGATCTTTTATTTCGATAGTTACAGGTTTTAATATTTCTATGTATAAATCACGACTAGCTCATTTTTTTTTATTTTTTTTTTATTTTTTTTTTTGATAAACTTTATTTTCGTATTCTTTAACAAGATTATTTGATATTTGCATTTTAGCTGCCAATTCTTTCCACTTTGACAAAGACATGTATAATATAAAGTTAGATTAAAATAAGATAAATTAGGATGAGTTAAGATAAGTTAAATCGTATTAAGCACAAACTTTACTTATTTCTTATTTGCTTTTTTGATTGTTTTTTAGCTGGGAGCTTGGCTGCTTTTTTAGCTGGCGGCTTATTTTCCATTGCAGCAATATTATCTCTAGCCTTTTTTTTATTCTTTTGCTATTTTTGCAAGTCGGTCATTCAAAAGAAATCGGTTATGTAAATATTAATACTGTTAATGATAGTTACTTCTCAATACCCAACCCTTATCGGTTCATCTTTAAAAGGATATGACCTTGTAAGATCAGCTGTACTTATTTCACAAATGACATCCCCGTATGATCCATCAACAATAGAATTACTTTTGGGATTTATTTTACAAATCACAGTGAATATATAAAGTATCGATATACTTTGTTATGTTTGGTGTTACAGTTCCAAATTTAGTTTCTCTAATAACTGCATCTTTAAAAGCCTATTAAAGTGTGAAAGTTTGATTATCTTAAATCAAGCATGAAACTTAACATTTGAAACTCAATTCTTATTGGGACAGGCGAGTCAGCAGGTAAATTGCAGTTTACAGTCAATGTTTCTTTTATATAATTATGGATATCGGCATAACTATAATTTCCATTTGTAAAAAAAATATTTTTCCAATATTTTCCATTGTGATACCTTATCGCTTTGTGATTAAAATCCTCACTAATATTATACCATGAGTAAGTCATAGAATTAATGTAATATAAGTTATATGACACGTTTAAAAAAAGTTTACGTCACTAGTAAACTAGTAGAAACCTATACTCAAGTTGACAGATTAACGGGAACTGGTATATTTGACATTTTTTCAAAAGTTGGATCAAAACTCTTTGGTGAGTCTTGAAAACAGCAGGAAAAAAGACATTAGAAACTGCTGGAAAACAAATCATAGAGGGTGGTTCTAAACTTGGGGATGAAGTAGGTAAAATGGCTGCTGATAAATTAGTTTCAGTTATAAAACCTAAACCAAAAGGTGAAATAATTTTAAAAGATCTTACACGGGGTGCAGAAAAATATGTAGCTTAAGTTGTAGCTGATAATATAACTGTAGAAGATGTAAATACAATAATTAATATATTACTTTCCGGAAGGGGAATTAAAAGTACAAATGATCACACAAGAATTAAACGATTAATTAATAGAAAATAATCTAATAGTATATATAGATCTTTCGAAGTGAAACATTTAAAACCCGATATGAATATGTACCTATTCAATTAAATACCCCTATAGTAATACCTGGAAATGCAACTAGGCAAATGAAAAGTGGTTATCAATTTACAATAAATGATAGAAGTTCTCACTTTGATTGGCATAATGCTTTTTTTTTATTTTGAAATCAGTTTTCGAGTAAACAAGCTTGCTGATACAGCCATAGAATAGCTTTAATGATGCTGGTTCATCAAAATAGTTTACGACGGTAATACTCTTCATAGATTTGTTAATATCAAAAGTTTGCTTGGAATTTCTGACGAGCATGCAGAGTCAACCGGAACAGCGAATACTTTTGTTTAGACAATACAACTCTAGCAGAACCTCGAGATGATCAAGATGGTTATAATATAGGGTTTACTGCTCGCCATCTGTAATCATAACTAATAAAATAGTTAACTCTATAATTCCATTAAACAAATATTCCTTCTTTGAAGGCTTGGAAACTAATATGCTTCCTCCTAGTCAGATTCAAATTAGCTTGCAACTGACGGCTGATGATGTGCTAATTTTCAAATCAAGTGGCGATGATGGCCGAGTCGTTATTAATAAATTAGTTGTATGGATACCTAAGAAATATAAAAAGATCGGACAGGGAAAGTAACATTCAAGGAGGACAGTAAACCACAAAACACAGAAACAAACACGCAAACAGACAAACAAGAAGGCAAAAGCAATAATAAATGCAAACGACATCACAAACACAAAAAGGGTTGACAATAGGGCTAAAATTATATTTTATTCGGATGGTTTAAGTTATGCAATGGCAAATCACATGACATCAACAAGACGGGCTTACCTTCTTGAAATGATACAAGAAAGCTGAAGTTCTGAAGTAACTGAATCCGTATTTATAATAACGGCTGGTTTTGAAAATCCCAAACATATTTTTGTGTATTTTCAAAGGGCCGACAAGAGTTCTACTCAAACACAAAACTCTCATCTTTTAGATACTTTTAAACTAAATGCTGCTAATACTAATTGCTAATTGGAAGTTGGAAACGGAATTCATTATCCAGAAACGGAATACAGTTATGATAATATTATAAGACGAATATTTAGAGATGTTATTAATTATTCTTACAAACAAAATGATAAAAACACTGGAACTTTACTCATTGTATGTACATTTAAAATTCTCTTCGGAATGATATATTTCGATTTAAGTTACACGGATAATGAAGTCAGTGTTGATCCAAAACAACTAAGTTTGAGATACAAAATAAATAGACCTCCTACTGCTCGATATAAAACACATGCTCTGGTTCTCTATGAAGAAGATGTTATACTATCGGAAATGAATTAGTTATAGTTTAATCTAATTTATAAAATATATGACTTACACAAATTATTCAGTAAATTTAATATATATGACTTACACAAATTATTCAGTAAATTTAACAGATGGTCAGAAACAAAGTTTAGCGAGGGCTTATGAGAACAAGAGTGAATTAACACTCAGGTTAAAAAATAACAAGTAACTGTGAAATTTCTTTTTTGTTAACAACAACTCAAATTAAAAACAATGGTAAAGCTATAAACAGTGAACGTGCATTAGACATAAGCATATAAAAATACAGATGAAAGTTCAGTCTCACTATGGAGGCCTTTTGGGAGCATTAGCTGGTTTGTTAACTAAAACAATATTACCAACAGTTGCTAGACTCGCTCCAAAAGTATTAGCACCACTAGCAACAGGAGCACTTAGTGGTCTGGCAAGTACTGGAATCGACAAACTATTCGGAAAAGGAATGGTAACCGTGCCTAGTAATAAAAAACAAGTACTACTTGAATCAAATGCATTAACACTACCACAAATAAAAAAGATAATAAAATCCAAAGGTTGTTGCCCTATTAAAATATTAGACGTGATTATAAAAAGAAACAAACATTGGTTAAATGGAAGGGTAACAGTGAGGATTTTAATAGCTGGGTTCCATTTAAAGACTTTCAAGACATTAAATAAGAACTTAAAAATAAATTCTGTATACTTATTAGTATTATTATACATGGAACAAAAACAGATTAAAAAAGGTTTGCATTTAAAATATAAATATAGGAAAAAGTAATGACAAACAAGCAACTCCAAGTAGAATATGAGGTAGTTCGTGTTGATTTTATGGACACCAACAAAAGCAACGCCAACAAGCGAAAAAGATTGCTACTTGAAATCGATAAGTATCCATTGATTGATGAGTAGTAAAGATACTGGAGGTATCTGGATTGTTTTCCCGAGCGGGTTTGTTTGTGTTAAGAGCCACGGCTAACACAGTTTTAATTGCTTGGGTTTGAAGCCCCGCGAGAGGAAACTGGCACTATACCACCAGTATCTATACTACTATTGTATAGAATCATACAATATTGGTTAAAGATTTTAAATAGTAGTGAAAACAAATATTGCAAACTAATTTATAATGTACTGAAACAGATGCTGATATTTACCCAAACAAAGTATCATGGGTAACCTTAGTTCGCAAGTATGGCTTAACCGGAGTGTTGGAGATGTGGGTATTTTCTTAGATATATATAAGCAACGACTTCATGATAATAATATACAATCTTGGCATGAACGTTTAGAAATTTTAACGAGAACAATGTTTTTTAAAGAAATTGTTAGTTTTAATTTTCAATTATTTCTTAATTGCATAGACATACCCAAATTTAGAATAGCGATGGTCATATTAATTGTCTCACCTCAAAGTTTTGCTGTAGAGACTGGTAGGTGGCATAGACCTAGAAGTATACTATTAGAAGATAGAATATGTATCCACTGTAACAAGATTGAAGACGAATTTCATTTCATTTTAGAATACGATCATTTTAAAGATATTCGAAAAATACAGTTTAACCTGGTCTTACGACCACCTGTTTTAAACGCCCACCTGCTGTAAGCGACCACTTGAATTCCTCCCAACGATATTTGCTATTAATTTATACTGAAATAAGCGACCCCCTGTCTAACGCGACCAACGACCGCATAATTCCATGCCAAAATACCGTTTTTATGATCAATATGCGACCACCATTTTTTCTTCAGGTAATCAAATTCCAGAAAACCCCAATTTTATCTATCGGTAAATCACACAGAAACGTGACGAAACACGAATTCAGCAATAACCTAACTGGTCAATTCTAATAGTAACAACTGTATTTGTAAAACAACCCAAAGATTGGTAATATTTCTTTCTTTTGACAATATGTTACGTCAATTATGCCACTTTATGGTAAACATTAAAAAAGATGAACTTGTTTATCACGCGACTGTAACGTGACTGTTTGTTTATAAATTTGACCCCTTCATCATCGCCTGTGGGAACGTTTGATCGGCTGACCGATTAATTGAATATAATTGATATAATCAAATATATAATTGATATAGCAGCACCCTTTTGAAGTCTTTAATGATGTCGGTAATTAAACAGTTTGGATATGACTTGAAACAAACTATATAGACGTTGAAAATGAATGTTTGTTATAGCTAGATGGTCGGATTGAGAAAACAAAAGTGGACTTTGTCGGCGTGAATTTGATTAAATGAATGATTTTTTATGAAGAGTTTACTTCATAAACATATATAAATATATAAATTATATATTTATTTCTCATTTATGTTATTATAATTAAGTACCAGTCTTCACATTTTGCGTTTTCACACATGTACAGTACATACTAAGTACATACTATGTACATGTAAATAATTAACCAAACATTTCATAAGAAGTCAATGTTAGAACCTGTAATAAGAGACCACCTATATTAAGCGATCATTTTTGGTCCTTCCATTGAGCGGTCTCTTAAACGAGGTTTGACTGTATATAAGAAGCATTTCTGGAATCGAAGGGGCATGTTCAAATTTGTACAGCAAAAATGAAAAGGAAATTAAAATTCTGAGTGTGTATATTTTTAAATCCTTTGAAATAAGAAAAACTTTAACAGTGAATTGATCTGATGTATTTGAAATTCCATGTCTCACTTATTTGTAATTCCGTGATCCAATTGTAGTATTGTGTGTAATTTTGCCAAATAGTCATGTATAATTGTGTGTAATTTTACTCGTTTTCTTTTTACTTATTCGTATGTAATTGT
This sequence comes from Cyrtodaria siliqua, assembly GCA_037043455.1. Taxonomy (NCBI): domain Eukaryota; kingdom Metazoa; phylum Mollusca; class Bivalvia; order Adapedonta; family Hiatellidae; genus Cyrtodaria; species Cyrtodaria siliqua. Next base: position 14,840 of record JAWPHD010002653.1, on the reverse strand, counting down.
GTGTGGTGTGGTTGTAAGCCATGTTTGAAAATCTTGATCCTGTTTGATATGAATGTTTATGTGCTTATATGTGCATAGCAAGAATATGGTTATCTATTATACAACAACCAACACATTAATATATCTCTACATGTTTAGTCACCTCCTCCGTAAATTCTGAATTGCAAATTGAGACATGTTCATGTATGTCGCAATTTTTACTATATATCTTTTGTTTTGTTTTGTATTGTTTCAGGCTGTTTGTTCTTCGTTCTCGAGTTAGAAGTAACAGTGTAACTTTGTATATCCTTTGCATTTGATATGTATTATACATGTATGTACGAATCTTGCTACGTCCGTTAAAGAATTTGTATATATATATATTGTATGATCACATGGGCCTATGGCTTACTGATTTTGAAATAAAGCGGTTTTCTTAAAATACACATTTAACAAATATAACTATCTTTCCTCAGCAATTCAACTCTTTTCCTTTATAAACATATATTACTCATTGTTAAATTCATAATTTCAGCAGGTTTGAACACGCACAGAAACCAGTTCCTTATTCGCACCGAACCGAAAAGTGTTTGTTGTATACTGTGATGAGACGTAAACAAATAAATAATACTGATGCTTATCTTCACTCCGGAGACAATTAAAAACAACGATTCGCGGTCTGACATTAATTTAATAAATGGTGACCTTCAACTTTGCACAAGGAATGGTGAAATGGAATTACATTATGATTCTTAATCTTGTCTTACGGACCCCAAATGATGACCTTCAACTTTGCACAGGCAATGGTGAAATGGAATTACATTTATATGATTCTTAATATTGTCGATGGTGGGGTGATAAGAATCAACCGACTGCTCGTTACTTAGCAGAGGGGTAGAACCCCCCCCCCCCACCGTCCCCCCCCCCCACATCACCACCAAAATGTAACCCACCTGGTGACCGTGGGTGGCGACCCGTGTCGTTGGAGAAGGGAATCCTGGTGGTTGAGTGGCGTGGAGATCTGGTAGTTGTCTGTTATCTCCACGTTGCAACACACCACTTTGGTCCGGACTTCAACTAGACGGTCGGTCAGATTTGGCCCGATCTGATCAATCGGTTTGTCACGCCAGCAATAAGAGATCCGACCTTATTATTCAGACAGTACCTGTACACTTTATCTTACTTATCTTTTATATTGTACTACTTTAAACATTATATACACAGGGTCTTTTATGGCGGTGGCGCAAGGGTTAATCATGTATTTCCAAACGCTATATGGCTATACTCATGCCACTTTTTAAGCGGAACATAGGTGCGGCTCTTTGACTTTTCATAGAGCGTTATTATTCATGAATATAGAAATTCAGATAACTATTACTGTGTATGGAAACCATTGAACGCTCTACTACTGTGATGGAGTTTGACCTAATTCGAGATTCCATATACTGCATATAGTGCACAGTGAAGCGTGAATTTGCTGTACCCCTCGTGTATGGAGATAGTAAATTGTGAATTCCACGTTCTGTATAATGTTTTGAGTCGATGTGAAATACATTTTGTTCTAATAAAATTCCAAGGAAGTGTTGTATAGATATATGTGTGTTTTATATTGAGAATAAAGTTGCTTTAGACCTCACTGTCCAGATCGGCAATATTCGGGAGGTGTTTCATGAAAGTAATGTATTGTTGGAATAGCCTGACGTCATAGCCTCTGTTTCATATTTATTTATTTTGATGCTGATGCGGCCATCTTTTTTTCACACATGAAATCAAAGAGAGCTTTTGACGTTGTACAATTAGGCGTATACACTTTGTCGTAAGTAGAATATGTGTTGTAATGTGTAGAGAGTTGACACCGTCGACTGTTGTACGTATCAATAAAGTGTGAAAACGCAGTTGATGACTGGTTTATTGTTTGTCAACTTCGTGTTTGTATAGCGTGACCTAGTTTACTGCGCTTGATGACATGACTTGTTTGTCAATCAATTTCCATGATTAAATATACGGGTGAAAAGTCGGAGGGTAGTGTGTCCACAAACATGCCCCTTAAATGTGTAGTTGATGTTTGCGCATTTGGTAACCGTTAGTAGCTATACTAAAGTAAAAACGGGAAACCCTCGGATGTTTTCATTTGTCGCCATTTTTTTCCTGTTTGGCGCGTTAATTTGTTTCTGCGATTCAGCGAAGTGAATCGTCGTATTAAACGCATGTATTGTAAGTAATATTCTAAACTGTAACAGTATAATGTGTTTTAATTGGAATTTGTGTGTATATGCGTTAAAGAGTGGTACAAAAATGTCGTATTTATAGTGTCTTCATAGCGACAGGACAATTGTTATCAGAATAGAATGGAATATTTCCATTGAGAAACAATAGTGAAGTTCAGTGACGTCCATTTGATGCAAGGTGACCACGAGCGCGACTCCTTTTTCAAAGAATGACTTGGATCCTACATGTATCTATGTATCTAACGATACTGCAACACCCCCTTTCGACGATTATGTGCAGGTTCCCTGGGTAGAACCAGTATTAAGCAATGTGTATTAATTATCTTGCTCAAGGATAAATGACATGGCCACGGTGAGGATCGAACCCATGACCTTTTTGATCTGAAGTTCGGTGCTCTACCACTGAGCCACGTACTCCACTATAAATGTAAAAGGATAATTCTCTCTGATTTCTTGTACTGGTTGTACCCAGACAAAGTACGTGGTCTGCCTTCACCACAGAAAATTGTCCATGATATGTAACCCTACATGTGTTGAAAAATGACGTGCCACACATGCTTGATGGTGTGTGACATGTGTCGCTGAAGAGTGATCTGTGTGTTTTTTGCGCATGGCATGCCGGTAAGCAATGGCGGTGTAAGCAATAGTACCGTCTCCTGTGTGTTATATTGTCGGGGAGGACTGGGCACTATCTTCTAATTTTGACAGGTTAATTTCTATATACGGTACATACTCGTGTCAGATCCATAAATTGGCCAATATTTGTCACAAGTTGACTGATATAATGTATTAAATAGTTTGTCGCCACCTCTTGATTAGCTTGTGGCAAAATAGCAGAATACCCATTTATTATTTGGAAATAAAAGTACTTCAAAAGCCATGAAAGAGAAAGCGTTATGTTTAGATGGTTAAATGATGGTAAATAAAAGCATTATCGTAAGTAGAATATGTGCAAGTTTACACTCGCCACTGTCATACGTGTCAATAAAGTTAGCACACATTTTCAGTTTATGAATGTTTTGTGTTGTCACGGATTGATCTACATGAAATTAGTCTTGATCATGTTCGACGCCTGATAATTTTGTAAACAAGCAAGCGTCGCAGATGATCTAGACTACGTATTTGTTATTCATTCTGCATGTTAAAAAAATCGAGTGAACAATTGGAAGGTTGTGTGAGCATAAACATCCCCTGACGATTCTAGTCGTCGTTTGCATATTTGGTAATCTGTAGTATCTAAACTAAAAGAAGAATACCTAGACGGAGACGTGAGAACCATGGCTGTTGTGGTAGTCAGTGTCATTCAGACCCTGTGTATACCGAATGTGTCTAGGATATTTGTGTATGACTCATGTTTCAGGAGACTTCCAGACATATTTATCTTGTGTTCTTTTGTTGCCATATAATTTTGGAAACTTAACCCTGCGGTCGCCAAGTGTTAAACATACTTGACTCGAGTCCCAGAAATCACGTGTATGATTTCCAGTGGGGTCACATCCCAGATTTTTCAAACAAACTCCCGCAGTATCTTACTTTGGCATGGTACTGTGAATATAGGTCATCCTTCGGAGGGATGTAAAGTAGTCTGTCCAGTGTACAGGGAGAACTATACCCTGTGCAATATCTCTCTGAACTTCTGTGTTAAGCAGTGATACAAAACCAGGGCCCTATATGAATTATATAGAGATTATTTAACTGCTGGGATCGATTATAGGGAAATCCTTCACAAGAGGTAGGCGTGTAGTTTTTTTCACGAACGAGCGCATGCGAGTAAGTAAAAAAAACAAAGCACGTCTACCATCAAGTAAAGGATTACCCATAGTCGATCTCAGCAGTTAAATAATCTATTTATTACATTTTAAATTTCGTTTTTGCAAACAAATATTCGCTTTATTGAACGTTGTCGGCGGATGATGTTGACGTCAGCAACACTTTATTGACGTCACGACTCAACGTCGCAACGTTAGTTATTATTGTGTTCTGAGTTAGTTATTAATATTTAGCGATAATGAATATTCTTGCACTGAGTTCAAACACCTGCGCCTCTCTAGCCATGTTGACGTACAGATAAAGTTGAGTGCTTCGGTGATGCCGAATAATTAAAAATAGACTGAATACAACATTTTTGTTCCTGAAGGATTTACTTCGAGTGAAAAAAATAAACTTGATAACCAGTCACATTTAGCCAATCTCAATGGCTCGCTTATTTGAGAATTGACTGGAAACGGCGATGCATTCCGTTTGATATTGGCCATCTTCACGGTAATGGATAAAACATGATATGCTGACAAAAACGGTTATTATGCGTAATTAATTTGTTAAACATAATTGGTACGCACCAATAAAGAAATTTAATATGTATTTAGCCTAATTTAGCGAGTTTTATCTGGGAATTTACGCAAATACCTTGCTTATCTGTAGCTCTGTTCTGTGACGTTTTATGTCATAGAACTATACCAAGCCTTGTTGCACTGCCATTGTTGTGTACTGGTTAATGAAATTGAGTTCTTTAAAGTTTTAATACACAAACTTTGTCACATTTCTGTTCTTGATACAATGGCAGGGATGATTAGTGCCATGTGTAGTTGTGCATGTCATTGATGTGTTCCAGTTCAATGACTTTTGGCGGTGTTATGCCCCATTAAAGGACATAATATCATGCTTCCCATACCGGGAAAAAGTTCAGAACTTTTTTAAAAATTGTATTTAATTTATTGTAATTTTAATTTTTAAAAATTGTAAAGACTGAAATTTAAAAAAGGACAGAATGAATGCATGCATATATCATAAGAAAATGCAGACTCTTGTCACCATTTAGTATTTTCATTAAATGCATTTCAGTATGCTAACATGCAGAGAAATAAAATAAATAGCAATATATTTAAAAATTGTAAGGCTAAACTGAGGCATATACAAGTTCAACTAACACGAGTTCCAAAGAATCTAGAAAGATCGCGCTGCAAATTCAGAAATGCTACATACACCAATATTTTGAGTAATCGCACCTTTTGTATTGTTTCATGTTGATTGAACAATCAACCATAAAATGAACCCAATTCAGAAACAGCCGATTAAACACCGGTTCACACTTGCCATTGTTCCAGTTTACGCTACCGTGTGTACAACTAATTAGTAGGCACTTAAAGGGACACATGGCAATCTTGCAGTATTTGAAATGGGTGTCACAATTTATATATCCAGTAATTTTTACTTTTACCCTGGTTACATTTAAATAAATAAAATTTTAAGTATTCCTATTTCGTCTTATTATACTATAAGTTTTAATATATTACTGGTGCAATAATATAAAAAAAAAATTAATAGAAAAAAACAAATGGCTTAATACAATTCTTATAATTAACATTAATGATTGAACAAATGCAATTTATGTAGAAAAACTAACGGGATGCTGCTAGTTTTTGAAAACTCAAGATTGCCATGTGTTCCTTTAACACTTATCAGTGATCGTAAAGTTCAAAAACACAGACAGGCTGAGTATCTCTGGCTAATTCGTAAGCAAACATTTTCTGTTTTGATCAGCCATTTTGGCCGCTAGAGGGCGCCACATTATTTGATGTTTTACCTGGCTCGATCACGCAGTTAAATCTGTGAATAATGTCACAACTTTATATGACAGATAATGTTGAGCGTGGGGACACAAACCAGTTGATTGACAGCAAGAGGCGTAACAGTGGGCGGAGTCTTATCGCACCGACAATTTGACAGTGGTTTTCAATAAACGCTGACATAATTAGTTTATCGATCTAAATTGATGGTCACTAATTAGCTAAAACACTCAGCGGGATAGTGGCCTATAAACAGTGAAAGACTTTGTAAATTAGAATTCGGGATTTTCCGAGATCTTTTAGACAAAATCGGTCGGAAATTTGGATTCGCCAGACCGCCGATGTCTGGCGAATTTGGTGTGTATTTCTTACGGTTTTCATTCGCCAGTTCAGGTTACTTTTCGCCTATGGCGATTTAGCGAATGGCCTAGTAAGCCCATAAAAATTAACCATTGGTATTCGTGAACAATCGTAAAGATGTGTTAATGCTCTGATCAATGAAATGTGAACCCCAAATTGTACTTTTGTTTTCGATCGCTGTCGTACAAATTCGTTACCTCACCGGTTGACTCATAAAATATGTTACAATTTTAGCTGAGTATTTTCAAATAAAACTCAAAATGCTCGGTCGTATATGCAAGCGTCTAAAGAATCGATAAAGCATGTCGTCTAATAACAAGATAAATGTCAACACTAAATTTCCTTCATAGGAGGGAGAACAGCCTAAAAAACAGCGGGTTAAAGTCAATACTTGTCAAAAAAAATAAACTAACATCTTGTGTGGTGTCACATATTAGTACTGTGAACAATTTAACGTTTTTGCAACAACGGTGTCGGACAAACACTGGTATAAATTGTCCTTAAAAGCAGTGGGAAAACCTGAAAAAAACTCTCTTGGGATAGTTTTGTTCTCAAAAAACTGTGGGAACCCTGTAATACACTAACTTTGTACAGACTAGTTCTCCTGCTACTGTGGCTGGCATTCAACAAATAGTGACCTATATCATTGCCATGTGCCGGTTAAATGAATGTTGAAAATGTGTTATGGTCCCCTGCACATTTAGCCAGTAGAGCATCCACAGACACTTTCATCTCTTGACTGCACCGTATTTTCAATACTATAACACTTATAGATACCAAATTTGGTATGTGGATACATCTTGGGATAGCTGTGTGTCGCATACCAAAATAAGGCCACTGTGACTTTGACCTTGACCTGTGACCTCTGTCATAGAAAATGCTTGTCCAGAACATATTTTCAATACTATAACACTAAGTCTTAGAGATAGCAAACTTGGTATATAGATACATCTTGGGATAGCGATGTGTCGCGTACCAGAATAAGGTAATTGTGACCTTGACCTGTTACCTCTGTCATAGAAAATGCTTGTCCGGACCATATTTTCAATACAATAACACTTAGAAATACCAAACTTGGTATGTTGATACATCTAGGGATAGCGGTGTGTCGCATACCAAAATAAGGTCACTGTGACCTCTGTCATACCCCAAACATTGTGAGAAGCATCAGTATGAAGTGGAACTGCGCATATACATGAAGTAATGGGGTATGCGTTTGCAAGGGTATTAATAACCTTCTGTGATAGTTATGGCTCCCCCACACAAAGTGTGGAGGGGAGCCATATTGATTTTGTGCTGACTGTGTCACAAACGATGTCCGATCAATAACTAGAGAATGGTTGGACCTAGGGTCCTCAAACTTAGAAGGATGGTTGATCATGACCATTAGATGACTCCTATTGATTTTGGGGTCACTAGGTCAAAGGTCAAGGTCGCGGTGACATTGACTATCAAAACGATTCCGATCAATAACTAGAGAATGGTTGGACCTAGGGTCTTCAAACTTGGAAGGATGGTTGGTCATGACCAGTAGATAACCCCTATTGATTTTGGGGTCACTAGGTCAAAGGTCAAGGTCGCGATGACATTGACTATCTTAATGATATCCGATCAATAACTACACAATAGTTGGACCTAGGGTCCTCAAACTTGGAAGGATGGTTGGTCATGACCAGTAGATGACCCGTATTGATTTTGGGATCACTAGGTCAAAGGTCAAGGTCACGGTGACAGACTATCAAAACGATATCCGATCAATAACTACACAATGGTTAGATCTATTGATTTTGGGGTCACTAGGTAAAGGTCAAGATCGTGGTGACATTGACTATAAAATTGATGTTCACTAGGTCAAAGGTCAAGGTCGCGGTGACATTGACTATCAAACGATGTCTGATCAATAACTAGAGAATGGTTGGACCTAGGGTTCTCAAACTTGTAAGGATGGTTGGTCATGACCAGCATATGACCCCTATTGATTTTGGGGTCACTAGGTCAAAAGTCAACGATGTCCAATCAATAACTAGAGAATGGTTGGACCTAGGATCCTCAAACTTGGAAGGATGGTTGGTCATGACCAGAACATGACCCCTATTGATATCAACACGATCCCCGATCAATAACAAAACAATGTCCAATCAATAATTAGAGAATGGTTGGACCTAGGGTCCTCAAACTTGGAAGGATGGTTGACCAGTAAATGTCACTGATACAGATAGTAGATACAGTCACAGGGATATTGAATATCAAAACGATCTCAGATCAATGAGAACGGTGGACCTAGAGTCGTCAATTATGTCTGTTCGGGCGAGTGGGGGAGCCATACGTTTTGTCCCATGGACAATAACAATTTCTAGTTTTAGTTTGACATTCTTTTGATCTACATCATTATTAATTTCGCTTAGTTGTGTACACTCTTTTTGTGATGTCTGGGCGATCTCTGTAGTGTAATGAAACACGCTTTTCTTTCGAGAAAAGAGATTCAAGTTCAAGTCTTGGCAGGGACCTGACACACTGAGTTGTACATACAAATATTTTTTCCCACATCAGTAATGTTGTTTTTGTACAGCATGAACTTAAAAATATGTACATTTGATAGTCATTCATCAAATTATTACCGCATGTAAATTGTAATTATTCATACATATTCAGAGTGTGTTTTTATATAATTGTGCTTTAAAAATATTATTTATAGTCAAAAGAATACATATAGCCGGAATACATATTTATAGCCGAAATCACCTATAGCGAATTGTCGGTTTTAATGAAGGTCCTTTTTTTCCAGCTCCTCCAGTCTTTGCTTTATATAAAAATAGCGAATATAGCACTTCCTTGGTTATAGCAAAGCACTTAAATTGGACGTTTAGTTTTAAATAAAAAACTTTTTATCTTTATTTTGCTTTTCCATTTTGTTTCATGCCATTGCTACACCAAATAAACCTCGCTATTAATTTTACACAAACAAACCACACATGATGCTCTAATTCCAATGCAATGAATTAAAACAAATATATTCTACAATTTTCATTCTTATTGCCGCTCGTCGTCATAGTATATATTGTATACTATGACTTTTCTTGTTAGTTAAGGGGTTATGTTCGCTGGGTGGTATGAGGGGTCTAATGCGTTAGCTTTATATGAGTATACTTTCTACGTATTCGTGGTATTTTGACTGTTGGATATCCACAGCAAATGTCCCCTTGTTGGACTCCGAGGTGGGTGAGAAGCGTGGAAGATGAATTCTTAACGCCCATCATGGCATCACAAAACGCGCAAACTACACATAAACGTAAAAAAAAAACAGAACAAGAATCTGATACTGATTCAACCAGTGATCAACCAGTCCTTTCCTCGTTTTCTCATCATCGAATCGGAAAACAGGGAAAGACCTGTTGCAGATATGTCACCTTTTGTCATTCAGAAAACTATCCAGTCCATCGCTGGACATGTCAAGCAAATCAAAAAAATTAAAGAACAAAACTCTACTTATTGAAACTGGAAAAAAATCTCACTCTGATAATTGATTAACAATTAAACAAAGGTTAAACACCAAAGTCAAATGTTACGCTCACACCTCTATGAACATCTCCAAAGGCGTCATCAGGTGCTCGGAACCTACTGAGTACCTGAAAAAGAAATTATCAACGAGCTTGCGCCACAGTTGGTAACTGCGGCTCGCCGAATAACCATAAAGAGGAATGATAAAATTATTAATACAAATACTATCGTCCTCACATTTGCAACACCCGTCTTACCAAAAACAATAAAGGTGACATATCTGCAATCACATGTTGACGCCTAGATTTCAAACCCGTTACGTTGCTACAACTGCCAAGCCTTTGGGCACCACAAGTCCATGTGTACTAAAGAAGAACTTTGGGCACCACAAGTCCATGTGTACTAAAGAAGAACTTTGTGGTAAATGTGGCGAGTCTGCATTCAAGCATAACGAATCAGATTGTCTTAGGAATCAGATTGACATAGAATGCAGGGATGCAAGTACGCAATACGAACCACAGTCAGAAATTCAAAATACAAAGAATACTTCCTCAGTATCAAATCCAAACAAAAATCAACAAATACAACTCAACAAAACAAAATTAATTGTTTCACTTAATCAAACTTTTTCATTTAAAGCAAACACAAAATCGACAACCTCTGGCAATGTCAAGAGCACGCCAATTTCTCAGAATTGGAAAGCGGGTTCTTCTAAGACTGTGAAGTCTAGTAGTTCTCCAGTCGTGAAACCTAATACTTCCTCGGTTGGAAGGCCTAGTGCTCTCCAACTAAGGAAGTTGAAAAGCCTAGTGCTTCTCCAACTAGGGAGCACAAGGAGCAGCCAAAGGTGTCTAACGGCCCTATTGGGCTGCATAATAAATTCGAACAGCTCATGGACATTTCAGAGCCAGCAGCTGCACTGCCACTTCCATCCTCCCATGAAAGGTTAGTCGAGGTGCCACTTCGGCTGACTTCTTCCGGGGAGGAGGATTCATCAGTGGAGATGTCACTACTTCTGTCTCCTAAGACCTCTCCTAAATCTAAGGCCAAAAATAAAAATAAAATTAAAAATCGCCTTAGCGTTGAATAGTGGGTAAAACTAATAAGATCATTCAATGGAATTGTCGAGGTTTGAAACCAAATTATGATGAAATCAGCTTAATTTTAAATGAACACAACCCGATTGCCTTTTGTCTTCAAGAAACATTCTTGAAGACAAGTGATAAGGTATAATTTAAATAATACTCACTATACAATCATATTTGTGATACCGGGGACAAGGCGACTGGTGGAGTTTCGATAATCGTTAATCGAAACATTCCTCACAGACCTGCTGCATTGAAAACAAATTTGCAAGCTATTGCGGTCAGTGTTACGATGCACAAAGTTATAACAATATTTTCCTTATAAATTTGTTTCTATATGTTAACCCAATACTCCCAATAGATTACAGAAATCAGCGATTTTTGTGTCATTTTTTTTTAACATTTTGCCCTAATATTGTGTCAAGAAAAACTTTTATATGTATGCTGTGCTTCATTCTATTGCTTCAGTTTGATAAGTTTATGTTCAAATATATTTTAAAAAATAATTCCATATCCCGGGATTTTTTACAAATATACACTTTTTTCGCCCCAAAATTAAGGCATTTCCAAACATCATGCGGTTTGGAACTTTTTTTCTACTTAATCACTGGACCTTACCCTGCCCAAAAAGGGAACAATATTTCTTTTTTCTATTGTATTAGATATGTTTCTAATTTTTAGTTAAATTCAGTGTATTACAGAAATCAGCGATTTTATTCAATTTTTTAACATTTTTACCCAAAATCTCAATATTTAAGTATCGGATCCATAAATTATAATGTGGGACACGTAGAGATGCGTTCCGAGAAAGATTCCATCAATTCAAAATGGTTTTAATGTATTCCATTCTTTTTCTAAAAAATAATTCCAGATTTCAGCGATTTTCGTCTAAAAACGCAGTGTTTTCCCACAAAACTCGCTAAAGCCCCAACGCTCAGATGGCACACATGTCTCATTTTGAAACTTACTGTATGTTCTTTCAGAAAATCATATCCTACAAAATTACTCCTGGGGGAGGGTTTCTCCTACTAACTCACAGCTTAATTGCAAGTTTAGATTATGTTAATAAAATGAAGTCTATGTCTAAAGGGACCCGATCTGAGGGAGTGATTGGTGTCATGAAAACATTCATAGTGTGCATCCGATTCATATTGTTTATGAAAGCGTTTGGTCTGAAAATGTCTACGACTCAGCTTGTTTTGTTGCTGAATCATAAATAATAATGTTAAATTGGGTTTAAATTGCTAATAGTTGTAGATATAATTTAAATAAAGTGTATGTCGATCACAGCTCAAGCATCATTTAGAGATGTGAATTAATATTAATGATTTACACCACAAACTAGCCGAGACGTCTAGTTTTCTTGACCGAGCTTTGGCATTAACAATACTTTCGTTTCGTCAAGAGCATGGTACTGGCATAAACATGATATATAATATCCAATGACCCAAAATGACTAAAGATATTTCGCATTATGCACATTCTATATTTTAAAAACGATTAATGACTGACATGCTAATTCTCTTCTTGAATTTCCTTTCGCCAAGAGGATGGTATTAACATAAGCATGATATATAGATTTTGAAAATAAACCTGAGTTGTTAACTTACCACTTGCATTATAATTTAATAAAGCAATATATTTAGGTTAAAAATGAAATAGCGCCGTAATATTAGTTCTACATGTTAATATTCTGAATTGTGTATGTATATATTGAATACATGTTTATTGTACGGCGTGACTGGGGGATGGTTTCCCGACCCACACTCACCTATGACGGAGAATTAAACGGGTTTCCTGACAGGAACTCAAAATAAAAATCGTATGGAGCTGTTTAGTGCTTAATAAACGCAATGGCACCATATATCCTCACTGCACCACAAACAAATGGCAAAGTAACTATACATTGAAAAGGACAATACACAGCACAAAGAGTGTGACGACTGAGTTACCGACTTGACCGGTTAGGCTTACATACAAATGTAATCGATCACAATCTGGACAACCTCATCACCTCCGCCTTATACTCTTGGTTTTGCCAAAGCAGTGCAGGTGGTGCGATTCCCGCGCGTGCGTACATCCTCCGCTTTGCCCACGTGGTGCGATTTCCAGGCATGGCGTACATGATACATGGTATTTATAAAATACTATTAAAACTGCCATAAACAATATCGAATAGTAATGAAAAAGTTAAATAGCGGACAAAACAATCACTTCTCCGCTTCAGATTTTCTGCAGACATAGAGCTTATATTTTTGATTTTTCTGCCGACATAAAGCGCCGCGCGGACATAAGTCAAGTCACTGCATACACAAATCACTGTGTAGACAAAAAGCGTCTCTCTGTCAGAGTTAAAGCGGACAAAAAGTGGCCAAAAGGCGTCAATTTTTCAGTTTTTGTGCAGACAAAAAGCATCACTTTTTTCAGATTCTGTGCGGACAAAAATCGCTGCGCGGACAAATAGCGTAATCGTTTCTCTTTTTTCTGCAGACAAAATGCGCCGTGTCACTTTTTCAATTTTTGTGCTGACAAATAATTCAGATTCACCCATTTTCGGCAAACATGCTTAATTATGTACTCTAATTATTTTAAATGCATTTTAACGGCATAATAGAAATATTTTCTTAATTGTTCCAAACTATGTTTAGATTGCTTTGACTGAAGAGAAACCAATTTATTAATTGTTATTCTAATACACCCGCGCTATATAGCTAGTTTGAAATATCTCGTTATTTTGAACGATATATCACTGTAATTTGTGCAACGTTAGGAGAATAAGCATTGCGCATTGCGCATTACGCATTGTAACGTATGCAACGTTAGGAGAGTAAGCAAAGCAATGCGGAAGATTTGAGATGTGTGCGTTATTTTCACATTTTAGGGGTATTAGAATAGAAATAGAACATCGTTTACGGTGAATTATCTATAATATATCACGGTTTGTCGTTCAATTGTAAACAATAATTTCACTCGCACTTCGGGCTCGCGAAATTATTGTTTACAATTGAACTCCAAACCGTGATATATTAAACGATAATTCACAGTAAACGATGTTCTATTTCTTAAATAATCTGCAGAATTTTATTTCAAAATTAGAGTAATACATGGATACTAAACATTACTCTAACTCTTTTTTGGAAACGAGAGTCAATGTGACTTCCGAGGTAGAAACAAGGACCAAAAAAAATCACACACAACAGAGGGTGAGTTCAACTTGTTATTTTTTCATTGTTTCCTAAATAAAACGATTTATTAAAAAAATTGGGGAATGCTATTCCAATTATGTGTTCAAACCATGTTCATGTTGCAAACGTATTGCCAGTTATTGTTTAATTTTTCGCCGAGTTCTTTTATACGTGGGGGAGGTCTTTGTGTTTTCTTCGACATATCGCACTTTTCTGTGCATATTTGTATTTATTCATGGAAGTCAGTTGTGCGGAAAAGTCCATCATATATTCATTATACAGTAGAATTTAATATAACAACGTTTGCGGGATACGTTTATACAAAACTGGGATAGCCGCTTAAATCACTCAACTAGAGCGACATTTTACAATGTGATTTCAATTTTCAAGTTTCAACCATTATTTGGATATAGTCAATATAAAAAAATTTCGAACGGCATTAACCCAGTTAAGAGTCTCATCTCATAGGCTAGAGATTGAAACGGGTCGTTGGAAAAAAACAATAAAAATACCAAGAGAAAACAGAAAATGCCAAATCTGTAGTTCTCTTGGAGATGAATTTCATGTTTATTTGAATGCACATTATGCAACGATCTGAGATCTACATTGTTTAAAAAACAGCAACATGTTCAAAACTATAGAATTATTTCAGTCAGAAAATAAACAACAATTACGAAACTTAGCCACATATGTATTTAAAGGATTTGAAAAAAGAAAAAGAATTATCTGTGAAAACTCCCAATAACAAATATGTTGGTGTTTTTATTTAACACGCTCCGTGAAACTTAGAGTTATAATATATCATGTATGTCAAAACTCAGAGAGAAGCTGTTAAACAACAGTATTGTAATACTTAAAATGTTCATATCTTAAAAACACTTGTTACTAAAGAATAGCGCATTTCATGTGTGACTTTGTTAGATTAATATAACATTGTAT